>NC_069463.1:1360479-1482979 GCF_026875155.1 Cherax quadricarinatus
TATACAATCTTTTACATGTTCCTTTTTTTATCTAAAGAGTCTTCATGTGTTAGTATCCAGGCCTCCTTGTTTTATTATCGGCGGGAAAAGGGGGGACTCCCAGCCCGGGTGTCAGGGGTTTGGGGCGCCCATACATATCGGGGATTGCAGTGGCGAAAGTACTGTGTCTGTGATACAGTGTGTGCAGGTTCGAATCTTTCTGTGCATTTATAAAATAATTTTTTAATATATTAAATATATATATATTTTTAATATAAATATATATATACACACACAGACCCCCCGCACTGCTCTATCTAGAAAATTTCCCCTCATTCAGTTGCAGCCTTGCAACATGCAATAGCAGCTCCTGATGACGCACTGAAAAAGTTAAAGTACTTGACTATAAATTCCACCCCCTTGGCTTGTCTTCATAGATAAGATCGCCTATCAAAACAACACGAATAGCCGAGGATAAAAACCCATGCTTTTTTGGCCCGCCTCAGGTAGCGACAATCACTTGACACTAACCCACGGGAAACTACTCAACCCTCAAGAATCACTACCCACAGGGGAAAAGGCTTTTACCTTCATCCGAAGACAAACGGGGGGGGGTGCCTCAAGCTTTTTCATTCTCCCCCCCTTTTGGGGTGAAAACCTAAACAACCTATATAATTAGTAACCACGGACGATGGTATTAATCAATATGAATACTGCGACTATGGGGGCTCGAACCAACGCATTTTGGCCTCCTCAAAAGGGCATTACTGACGCTCAACCCACAAAAACCCTCCAATCCTACAAGAATGGGTTCGATCTTCCTAGTCACAGTGTTTTTAAACATACATACTTTGTGATAGTAGTAGAGTGGGTTTGTAACAGCAACCGCCCAGGAAGGACTACCGACGCCGGGGTTAAAACGGAAACATGTATTTTTTATAGATGGAGGTTTCGGGTGTCTTTTTCAGTCTCAAAAACGCAATATTCAGGTACTACATTAGGCACCTACACTATTTGAACATTAGTATACAACTCACGAGTTTTCTTTGATTTATCTTAATAGTTCTTGTTATTATTTTTTCCTTTCATATCAAGGGGGAGGTTGAAAAAGAATATTTTCTCCGTAAACTATGCGTTTTGTAAAGCAACTAAAATGCTGGAAAGGATAGAAACCCTTTTTTCCTGTATATCACAAAAAAAAAAGAAAAACCGCAAAGTTGGATGTTTGAATGTGGGGGGATTTTTGTTAATAAAAGATGTGTGGATGTTATAAAAAAAAAAAAGAGGATGTCCTGGCTTTAAGAAAAACCCAAAGCAAAGGGGGATAGAATTTTTCAGGGGGAGAAATAAAGGGATTGGGTCAGGTTTTCAAAAGATTTGACAAAGGGAAAGGGAGAGCAATAATGTTAAAGGGATAAGTTATGTGGGGAAAAGAATAAAAATGTCAAAAATTCAAGGATTATGGAGTATAATAAGGGTTGGATTTAAAGTGGGTTATGGGTTTTTTACTGCCCTGGAGAAAGAGAAGTTTGATGAGAAAAATTTTGGGAAATTTTGGTAGGGGGAAGATTTAAAAAAATGGAGAGTACTTTTGGTTGGGGGACCCAAATGATAAAGGAAAAAAAATTTGTAAGGGAGTAGTGGTAAATTTGGGAATAAAAATATAACCTGCCAAGAAAAAAGATATAATTTTGCTTATAAACCATTAATCTAACAAAAAAAAAATTAAAAGGTCTTAGATTAAGGCCCTTTCCAATAATGGAATGTTGTTTAATCTGGGTCATGGCCAGAATCAATTTTGGGAAAGAGAGGGTCCCCTTTCGGGCTGAGGAAAATGAAAAAAAAACATAAACGACATTTCAAAACATTTCATCTCTTGATTGACATTTTTTTCCCCTTTTCATTTCCCTTTAAATACCAGTGTACAACAGGTTTAAAAGAGAAACGTGATTCACTGTAAATTGAGGAATCATTTTAGTGTACATTTTCATAGGATATCACAAGTAAAATTCTTATTCTTTAAAGAAGCTGGAAAAATTTTCCGCTAAGAGTAGTAACGAGACTGAAAAGAAATCCAGATAACCAAAAACTGCGAGTACTTTGTTTATACAATCTCGAGGTATAAATATGCAAAACCTCTCTGCTTAATTTAAAAAGAATTTGGTCCTCAGACCCCTGCCAATGCAATATTAATTTACAATGTTTTGCCACGCAACTCATTTTCTTTTTTTACTTCCTTTGCAATTTTTTTTGAATTTTTGCTTGTTTGTATTTATTTTTGGTAGACTGTTACTTTTTGCATGCTGAAGCCTTTATTTCTCACCACACATGGGTTTTTTGAATTTTAACCATTAAATAATTTCCCTTTGCTTTATACTTGGGATAAAAAATTTAGAATAAAAATTATTTGATTTTAAAATGGTTTCAACTTTTTGTGGGAAATTTTTTGGGGACTTTTATTGTGGGAAAAATCTCACTCATTCAGGAAGTAGCTGATATGTGATGAAAACGCGCCCCGGTGAGAAAACCCCCTATCAGTGGTCGTCTAGTATTTAGACAACAGCTGGGTTATTTAAACTCCCCTTTACATTTTACACCGTTTTTCTTGTGTTAGATTAATAAAAACCCTTTGTGGACGAACTTTTCCACGATAAATAATTTTTTTTTTTTTTTTTTCACACTGGCCGATTTCCACCAAGGGAGGTGGCCCGAAAAAGAAAAACTTTTCCATCATTCACTCCATATGTCCCAAAGGGGGCTTTAATACATTTTTTAAACTCAACATTAAACCCCCCCCTCAATCAGGACTGACTTCCCCCTCCGACCATCCCCCCCTTTCCCTCCCCATAAAAAATTCTTGCCCAAACCCACACTAAGTTTTTAAAAAAATTTTCCCATTACCCCCCCTCAGGTGCGGAAGTCCCCCCCGACCAAAACCTCCTTTCCCCCCAACCTTTTTAAATAAATTTTGCCCCCCCACCAGCTAATAATTTAAAACCCTTTGTTTCCCCCATTCCCTCTTCCCAACCCCCTCAACAAACCCTTTCCCCAGTCCCCCTGGACAAAAAAATTTTTTTTCCCCCCCCCTTTCCAAAAAACCTTTCCTACCACCCACTTGGCCCTCCTCCTTTCCCCCTCCCGCCCCTTTTCCCCCCTGAACATTCTCCCCACGCTCCACCCCTTGACGTTGAAAAAAAACTCCCCAAAAACCCTCTTGCCCCGGACAAAGTTTTGTTAAAATCCGGGACCCTCATCTTTTTCCCCAAACTAGATCACCCCATTTTCTAACACCCAAAAACTTCCCCCCCAAATAAACTAAAAAGTTCACCTTTCCCCCATACCCTCCTCCATCTATATTAATTTTCCAAAAACCCCTTTTGTTATCCCAAACCTTACCTCCTTTTCCCCCCCTTTAATTTTCTTCTTTTGCCACCCCCCCTTTCCAAAAACATCCCACCAATCTTTTTCAACTTCTCTTCAAATCTCCCAAGACACAATGTTTATCACAAAAGACAGCTGTGACAAATCCCACTTTTTGTGTGATTCTTTATCTTTTAACTCCACGCCTCTTGCCAAGACCCCCATTTACTTCTCTTACAACCCCATCTATAAATATTTAAAACCACCCCGGGGACATCACACATCCTTGTCTAAGGCCCCCTTTTTCTGGAAAAAAATTTCCCCCTTTCCCCCAAAATCAACTTGACCCACTATCCCCGTAAAAACCTCACCTTTTATAACCTACCTCCACACCAAACACTTGCAACACTCCACTTTTTCCCCCCCCCCACCCTGCAAAACGCCTTTTCCAAATCCATAAATCCACAAAGACCTCTTTAAAGCCTTTCTAAATACTGTTCACTTAATGTTTCACTGTAAACACCGGTCCACACACCCCTACCTTCCTAAAACCTCCCCTTTTTCATTGCTACCTATTCTCCGCTTTTCTCTTAATTCTTTTAAATTTTAACTCTACCAAACACTTTACCAGATACTCAACAACTATCCCCCTATAAATTTTTGCACTCTCCCTTTTCCCCTTTTCCTTTATACAAAGGAAATATGCTGCTCCGCCCAAACCCCAGGTACCTTTCCCTCTTCCCTACATTTATTTAAAAAATTGCACCAACCACTCCAAAACTATATCCCCACCTGCTTTTTTAAAATTTCATCTTTCCCCTCAATCCCGGGTGCCTTACCCCCTTTCATTTTTACCCATACTGCCTCACGAACTTCCCCCCACACCCCAACTGGGCCCTTTCCCCACTCCACAAGAGTTTTCCCCTTGCCCTATACACAAATCACAGCTTCCCTATCTTCATCAAAAAAATTAACAAATTCCCCCAAAATATTCCCTCCACTTCCCATACCTCTAAAATCTCCATTTAATAACCTCCTCTCCTATTTTTAACTGACAAATCCATTGTTTCTAGGCTTTTTTAAATTGTTTTAACTCACTCCAAAACTTTTTCTTATTTTTAACAAAATTTTTGAAACACTCCCCACTCTCTCATTTGCTCTCTTTTTAACTTCTCACCACTCTCTTAACCCCCTCTCTTTTTTTCCCATAACCTTCCCCCCCCTTCATCACTTTTACTTTTTAAAAACTTCCCCATATGCTAACTTTTTTTTCCCCCACTACTCCTTTACATCATTCCACCCAAACGCCCTCTTCCCCCCCTGCCCCCTTTCCTGTAACACAAACTTCTGCTGAAAACTCAACACTACATTTTTAAACCTACCCCCATCCTCTTCGACCCCCTTTCTAGCCTCTTACCCCACTATCCCCAAATGGCTGTTTATATCTTCCCCAAACGCCCCTCTTTATTTATAAACCTTCCCCTCTCTCTTTCCCTATTTTCATCCCTGATCCCATCACCCTTTTACTCTCAGGTAGCTACAACCAAAAAATGAACGATATTTTGGGGCCCCCTCTATAAACAGTAACCCCGAAGTCAACCCCAAAGTCTTTTACACCAATACAAATCCACAAACTACTGTATTTCGCCCAAAATCAAAAATTTGTAAATTATTTTATCCTCTTTTTCTTAAAAAATGTATTACCTAAAAACTAAACCCCTTTCTATACAAAGCATCCAAAAGGGCTCCCCTTATCATTTACACCTGGCACCCCAAACTCCTACAAAACCCCCTCTAAAAGTTTTTCCTACTTTACATTCAGGTCCCCACCACAATTACTCTCTCACTTGGTTCAAAGGCTCCATACATTCACTTAACAACTCCCAAATCCTCCTCCCCTCTTTCCTCCTTCTCCAAGGTCAACACCCTTATTAGCCCAAATTCTCGCTCAACCTTTTACTTAAAACCACATATTTTTGATTTTCACATTTATATTCCTTTTTCCTTTCCATAACTGATCATTTTTAAAATTACTGCACCCCCTTCCTTTGCTCTAACCCAGACTTTTCCGATTTTAAACCCATTTATTTCCCCCCCCCTGAAACTCTCCTACCCCCCCCAGCTTTGTTTTGGGTTAGGGCCCGGACACCCAAATTCTTTTCATTCATTTAAAATCAAACATCCATCCTTTTTCTTTCACCCCCAAATACATCCACCCATTAAGCACCCATTTTTTAAAAAATTTTTCCTTCTTTTTTTTTTAGAATGTCTACGGAGAAGGGTTTTTCTACCCATTCTCCCGGCATTTAGCGCCCAAAACGAAACCATGGCTTACGGGGGAAAAGATTCTTTTAAAATTCCCCATAACAATAGAAAAAATAAAAGAAGAAAAGACTATTTTTGAAAAGGAGAAAAACCTAATTATGTTTTATATAAGCATGTGCTGTCGGAAGTGTGACCAAAGTGTAAGTAGGAGTAGAAGATATCCCGTTTTCTACGTGTTTTTGAGCCAGAAAAAGAAACCACAATCCTACCCTCAGCAAAAAAAGTTTCAGGTTTTTTGTTTTTCCACAGTCATCTGGCGGACGGAGTACTTTCCCTGGTGGTTTTCTGTCACCAACCTACTACTATATTACCGAGATTAAATAAAGCCAATTTGTTAAAAACTTTGCCGTGATAAACATTGCCAAAATTTGCACAATTCTTAACGTCAGTTGACGGGTTTTTTAAATCGTTATATAATAAATTTCTTTTCTGACGCAAATAACAAATCATGCAGAAATTCTTGTACAACTTCAAGAATGTCAAATCTATTGCATGACCTACTTCCCAAAAAGTGTTCCCTCCCACCCGTGGCGACCCGTGGTCTCCAGCTGAACTCTGCCCCCCCTCGGGGGGGCCCTGGGCCCCCCTGATCTCGGCCCCCTGGGCGACCCTGGGCCTTTTCCACTGATTTTTCTGCCCCCCCTGTGGCGACCCTGGGGCCTCCGCTCATCTCTGCCCCCCTGCGGCGACCCGGGCCTCCAACGATCCTGCCACCTCGGCGACCCTGGGCCCCACGATCTCTGCCCACCGCGGCACCCCCTGGCCTCCAACTGTCTCTGCCCACCTCGGCACCCCGGGGGCCTCCAACTGACTTTGCCCACCTGTGGCGACCCGGGGTCCAACATCTCTGCCTACCTGGGGCACCCTGCCTCCAAAACTGATCTCTCCCCACCTGGGGCGACCCGGCCTCCAACTGATTTTGGGCCCCCTGTGGCGACCCGTGGGCCAACTAAAATCCTCCCACCTGCGGCGACCCGGGGCCCTCCAATGATCTTTGCCCCCCTGTGGCGACCCGGGTGTCCACTGACTCTGCCCACCGGGGCAAAACCCGGGGGCGTCCAACTGACTCTGCCCCCCTGCGGCAAACCCGTGGCCTCCAACGATCTTTGCCCACCTGGGGCGACCCCGTGGGCCAAACCCCAAATCCCCTGCCACCTGGGGACCGTGGCCTCCAACTGATCCTGCCCACCGCGGCGACCCTGGCCTCCAACTAAATTTTTGCCCCCTGTGGCACCCGTGGTGTCCAACTGACTCTGCTCCCCCGGGCGGCGACCCTGGCCTCCAACTGATCTCTGCCCACCTGGGGCGCCCGGGGGCCTCCAGCTCACTCCGAAAATAAGCGCCATTCTCGTGTAAATCTCTATATAAATTCTCAGGGCTGATGATTTGCAAAACCACTTCTAGTTTGAGAATTGGTTACCTTGAACCTGTAGTGCTGTAAAGCCACGATAAAAGGTTTCCCAAATGGAAATAATCACGTTCGACTTTTTGGGGGTATCCCAATTTTTCCTACACATATGCGCTATTATGATAATCTATATAACTGTATTTGTGTAACCTGAATAAACTTACTAATAAAACATTTCCTCATGAAGAATTTAAGTTTGGCCAAGTGTCTCATTTATCTGAATAATCAACTCTGAGGTGTTTGATACGAAATGCGTCATCTGGTTGGGGTTGATACTGTAAATGCGTCATTGGGCGGGGGTTTTGATACTTTAAAAGCCATCTGGGCGGGATGTTTGATACTGTAAAAGCGCCCTCTTCGAGGGTTTTATACGTAAAAGCGTCATCTGGTCTGGGGTTTTGATACTGAAATGCTCATCGGGGCTGGGATTTTGAACTTAAATGTCTCTGGTCTGGGGTGTTTTTACTGTAAAAAAGCGTCATTTGGGCGGGTGTTTGATACTGTAAATGGTCATCGGCTGGTGTGTTGATACTGAAGGCTCATCTGCTCTGGTGTTTGATACTGTAAGTGCGTCATCTGCCTGGTGTGTTTATACGTAAATGCGTCACTTCTGGGTGTTTGATGCGTAAAATGCGTCATCTGGTCTGGTGTTTGATACTGTAAATGCTCATCTGGGCGAGGTTTTGATGCTGTAAATGCGTCATCTGCCCGGTGTGTTTGATACTGTAAATGCGTCACTGGTCTGGGGGGTTTGATGCTGTAAAAGCGTCATCTCTCTGGGGTGTTTGATACGAAATGCGTCATCTGCTCTGGGGGTTTGATACGTAAAAGCGCATCTGTCGGGGTTTTTGAACTGTAAATCGTCATTGGTCTGGGGTGTTTGATACGTAAAGGGGTCATCTGGTCGGGGGTTTGATACTGTAAATGCTCATCTGGTCTGGGGTGTTTGAGCGTAAAAGCGTCATCTGCTCTGGGGTGTTTGAACTGTAAAAGCTCTCTGTCTGGGGGGTTTGATAGTAAATGCGTCCCTCTGCTCGGGGGGTTTTGATACGTAAATGCGTCACTGGTCTGGGGTGTTTTGAAAATGTAAAAACGTCACGGTCTGGGTGTTTGTACTGTAAAAAAGCTCCCTCTGGGCTGGTGTTTTGTACTGAAATGCTCATTTGCTCTGGGGGTTTGAAACTGAAATGCGTCATTTGCTTGGGGTGTTTATACTTAAAAAGCTCTCTGGGCTGGGGGGTTTGATACTGTAAATTCGCTCGTCTGGTGTTTTGATACTGAAATGCGTCCTGGGCTGGGGTGTTTGATACTTAAATGCGTCATTTGCTCTGGGGTGTTTGATACTGTAAATGCTTCACTGGTCTGGGATTTTAACTGTAAATGTGCAATCTGTCCCGGATGTTTTTATACGTAAGTCGTCATCGGTCTGAGGGGTTTGATACTGAAAAACATTTTGCTCTGGGAGATCAGGGGTCTTTGTAAATAGTCGTTTACCTTGGGTTCTTGGTACTTTGTAAAACTTTTTTTCCTTCTCGAGATTCCCTTTAAACAATCATATCAACTGTACACAGTGCTGACAAGTTGATCAAACAAACAAAATTTGCAAAATTTAATATCCATTACCGAATCAGTTAACTTGCACAACAGTTTTTTTTAGTTGATTTCAGTAAAAAATAAAATTTTGGAAATAGAATCCTGTTAGGAGTCCACCCTCGGGGGGAGTAGGTCTTTTTTCCCCGCGAGTTACGAGTCCCCCTCGTGGAGTCGGCCCTTCCTCGTGAATTACGAGTCCCCCTCGGGGGTCGTCATTCCCTGAGTTACGAGTCCACCCTCGGTGGGAGTCGGTCATTTTCCCCGGAGTTACAGTCCACCCTCGTGGGAGTCGGCATTTTTCCCCGTGAAATTAGAGTCCCCCCCGGGGGATCGGGCATTTCCTCGCGAGTTACGAGTCCACCCTCATGGGATCGGGCATTTCCTCCGAGTTACAGTCCACCCTCGGTGGGTTTGGGCATTTTCCTCCGAAATTCCAACCCTTTCATACAAAGTCCAGGATAGAAGAGGCTGAATTGACGTTAAGGTAATCGTTCTCCAGCAGAACCAATGTTCAAGTGAACCCTGTTAGTTTTAACAGTGGGTTTAGTAAAGAATTTTAAAAAAAAAAAGCATCCCTGCAACGGCTTTTTTCCCCGTAGGGGAAATGTATTTTTTTTTGGAATGGGGAATTTGATAAATTTCAACAGCATTCAACACGGTTATTGTGTAGTGGGGGAAAACCCGGGTTGCAAAAAAATATTTTTGGGGGTTTAAAATTCATCGGAAATAAAAAAGGAAAAAACACAGGAAAAATGGGGAAGTTAAAAATGGGGGAAATTAGGCCTTTAACGTTAAAAAAATTTTTAGAGGGTGGCGAGTTTCCTTTTTTAAACCTGGGGGGAAAGTTTACCCCCCTTATTAGCAAGAAATTAAGATTTGCGGACCATCAGAAAAGGGGGGTTGGGGATTTTCCGCCAAAAAGGGGGCCCATAGAAAATAACAAATAAAAGAAAAAGGGGGCTAAATAAAAAAGGAACGTATAAATCTTTTTTTAAAAAGAAAATAGGGCCCAAATTTGGGATATCTTTAGAAGCTTTGGGGCCACCGGGGGGGGTTTAATTGGGGGGATTTAAGGGAAAAATAATTGGGAAGGAAAGGGAAGAATTATAAAAAAGGGATTTGTGTTCCAGCCCAAGGGGGTGGAAATCTACCCGGAAGTGGGTTCTAAGGGTCGGGGAAAATCCCCGTGGGCAACGGGGGGCTACCCCGGGAAAGGGGGGGATTCCCTCCGGAAGGGTGGGCCCCTTCCCCCAAAAAGGGGAGGGGTAGGACCTACTTAATAAAAGCTGTACCTTTTTAAGAGCTTTCCCATTTTTAAATAAAGCTTTTAACACTGTTAAGTTTTCCCCAATCTAAAAAAAAACCCTGAAACACTGTGTAGATTTCCCAAAACTTAATAAAGCTGTACACTGTGTAGAACTTTCATCACATCTTAAAAAAGGTGTACACGGGTATAGAGTTTCCATCAGTCTTAAAAAGCTATTAGAGCTTCAACACGTCTTAATAAAGCTGAAACATTTGGGGTAGAACTTCATCACGTCCTTAATAAAAGTGTAAACTGGGGTAAAAGCTTTATCACGTCTTAATAAAGCGTACACAAAGTAAATTTCCACAAAAACCCTCCCTGAAAAAGGGACTCGGTTTGCGGGATTTTAAAGGGGCCACTGCCGGGGGAAACATTTTGGTGTAACGGGTTAATCTTTGAAAGGTTTTAAAAACTGAAAAAAAACCGGGAAAAACCTGACCCACCCATCCGCACCATCATTAAACTGCTACGATTTTTCATTTAATTTTTTTTCAAAAACCCTTCTCGCCCTTCATAACAAAGACCACTTGGGTCTCTTTTTAACAAACCAAAAACGCGGGCAACCCCTTTCCCCTGATCAAATATCGACCTTTTCCCCATCAAACAACAAACGAGCAGGAAAACCCCACCACACACAAAAACAAAACACACACACACACACTCCCACACACAACCCCACACACCCCACAAACAAAAAACCCCTTTGGGGGCCAGCATCATGGGGTTTTTAAAACTGCATCTGCCACTTTTCTCCGACAAAAACCGAGGACCCCAAGGGAAAAAAAAAAAAGGAAAACCCCTTGATGACTCAACGGGCCTTTTTTTGGGTTTAATCCTAAAAGGGTAACCCCCGGGGTTAAAAAATCCAAAAAAAAAAAATTTTAAACACCCTGCGGGGCAGAAATTATATCTGGCAACTCGGGAAGCAGAAAACAAAAAAAAAAAATTTTAACAGTCTAAACCTTTTTATTTCACTTGAAACCCGAGGGATGGTGAGTGGGAAAAAATTTTTTTTTTGGTCACAAAACGATATGGGAAACTTTTTTACTGCAAAATTTATGTTCGGGTATGTATTAAGTGGTTTAGATAATGATGGAGTATTGTAACAGGAGTTTAATTTTTTCCCGGGTTTTTGTTAGGAAGACACATAGCAACATTTGGGTATCTTTATTATAAACTTTTCGCCTAAAACGGGAGGCTTTTTCAGCCCAAGTACGAAAAGTTAAAAAGAAGCAAAAAATACTTGAAGACAAAGTAATCAGGCCCAAACCCCCCTTAAATTTTTGGGGTGGCCATCCCTCATTTCTGGAAAGGGGAAAATTGGGTTTCCATATTTGGAAACAATATGGAGATGAAGTGACAACTTCCTGGTTTTGTTAAAAATTTCTTTTTTAAAATATTCGGGGTTTGCAGTTTTTTTCCCCCCATACAGTTTTTTTTAATTAAAATGTAAATCACATTTAGAGGTAAATGTGAAAATCCATTTTCATAAACAACCATTCACGAGTAAATTTAAAATTTATGTTTTTTTTTAAAAAACTAAATTTAACAAAACCCCCCTTTAAAACCCTTTTCGCCCCCTGGGGATATATTCGTGAAAGCAGTAATAGGGATAACGGTTCCCTTACCACCGTTGATTTTGTTTAAAGCCCCAGCGGGGCTTGTAGGTCTCGGGGGAACCAATTTTTAACCAATTTTTTGGGGGTCAAAACCTTCCCTTTGGCAAACGTCGTAGCCACGCCCCCCCCCTTCCTGAGTTTTTTGTCTTGACGCCTCAGACCTGGGCCGTAAACGTGTACACCTGACCCAGGTCAAAGCGTCAAAAAACCCAAAAGCCCTCAGACGGGGGCGGGGCCCTACAGACGTTTGCAAAGGCAATGTGGACCTTTTTTTTGGGTTAAATTGGGTTCTCCCCAGAAAACCTCACAACCCACTGGTACACACAGAGTTTTAAAACAACACTGGAAACTACATTCAAATAGAAACCTTTTGTAGCATTTAAATGACAAAAAAAAGGGGATGACTTAAACCTTTTAAATGCATGTTCAACGCACCTGCCACGTCCGAAAAAAAAATTATGAATGGGTTTGAAAGAAAAAAAATTTTTCCCGGGCTTAGGAAGGGGGGGAGAGGGGTTTTTACCCCTTTTAAAAAGCTTGCGAATTTAGGCATTTAAAAAGGGTATTTCCTTTTATGGTGACATAACCCCATAAATCACGCGCAAGCGACATAACTCAAATCAAAAGCTGCAAGACGAAATAACCCAAATCAAAACTGCAAAACGACAATAACTCATAAATTCACAGCGGGCAAGCGACAAACTCAAATCACAGCTGAAAAAACAAACATAACCCCAAAAAATCACAGCTGCAAAAACGACAAAACCCCTAATCAAAAGCTCAAGACGACATAATTTAAAAATCAAAAGCCAAGACCCCTAACTAAAATAAATCACAGCTGCAAGACAAACATAACTCATAAATCAAAAAGCTGCAAAAACGACATAACCATAAATCAGAGTTTTTGCAAACGACAAAAACAAAAAATTTCAAAGCCCCAAAAACACTTTAACCATAAATCACACCCTGCAAGGGGACAAAACCCCTAAATAAATCAGGAGCGGGAAAGACGAAATAACTCAAAAAATCACAGCGGGCAAAAACGACATAACCATAAATAAACAGCTGCAAAAACGACAAAACCAAAAATCACAGCTGCAAAAACGACAAAACTCAAAAATTTCAAAACCTTCAAGACGACATAACTCATAAATCAAAAAGCTGAAAGGGACGACATAAAAAAATCACACTGCAAGACGACATAATTTCAAAATCACAGCTGCAAGACGACATAACTATAAATCAGAGCTGCAAGACGACAAATCATAAATCACAGCGCAAGACGAAAAACCCAAAAAACCCACAGCTGAAAGACACATAAAAAAAATTCACCCTGCAAAAACGACATAACTCAAAAATCACAGCTGCAAAAACGCCCATAACTCATAAACCCTAAGGCTGCAAGACGTTAAAACCCTCAAAAACACAGCGAAAAGAGGGACAAAAACCATAAATCCAGCTCCCAAAAAGGGCCATAACTCAAAAATCACAGCTGCAAGACGACAAAACTCAAAAACACAGCTGCAAACGCCATAATCAAATCACAGCTGCAAGACAAAACATAACTCATAAATCCCCAGCGCAAGACGCCCAACTCAAAAATTTCACAGCTGAAAGGCCCGAAAAACTCATAAATCACCCGGGCAAGACACTTAACCCCTAAATCACAGCCAAACGACTTAACCCCAAAATCACACTGCAAGACGACAAAAACCCTCAAAAAATCCAGCTGCAAGACGACAAAACTCAAAAATCACAGCTGCAAAACGACAAAACTCAAAAAATCACAGCTGCGGGGCCCCTTAACTCATAAATCACGGGCTGCAAGACACTAACTCATAAAAAAAAACAAAAAGCTGAAGACACATAACTCAAAATCCCCAAGCTGCAAGACGCCCTAACTAAAAAAATCCCCCGCGGGAAAGACGACAAAAACTAATAAATCACACTGCAAGACAAATTTAACTCAAAAATCACAGCTGCAAGACGACATAACTCAAAAAAACCCAAAAGCTGCAAAAAACGACAAAACTCATAAATCACAGCTGCAAACGACATAACTCATAAACCCACAGTTTGCAAACAACATAACTCAAAAATTCACAGTTTGCAAGACGCATAACAAATAAATCCCCAGCTGCAAGGCGACATAACTAATTAAATCACAGCGCAAGCCCGACTAACCATAAATCACAGCTGCAAAAACACATAACTAAATAAATTAAGCTGCCAAGGGCGACATAACCCCAAAAATTAGAAGCTGAAAAAACAATTTTTTTTTTTTTTTTTTTTTTTTTTTTTTTTTTTATTCCAAAAACCCGGCCGTTCCCACCAAGGAAAGGGGGCCCGAAAAAGAAAAATTTTCCCCAATAAATTTTCACTCCATCCCTTTTCTTGCCAAAAGGGGTGTTTTTACACTACAGTTTTTAAACTGCAACATTAACACCCCTCCTTCAAAAGTGCAGGCACTGTACTTCCCATCCCAGACCAAGTCCCCGGGCCCCCGGGTTTCCCCTGAATCCCTTTATAAATGTTACTTTGCTCACACCCCCACCCCTTTTAAGTATTAAAAAAACCTTTTTCTCCATTCCTCCTACAAACACGCCACGCATTCCTGCTGGGAAGGGCCCCAAACCCCCCCGCACACAAAAACCCCCTTTACCCCCTCCCTCCAAACCCCTTTTCCCAGACCACCCCACCCCGCCTTCCCTTTCCACTACAGACTGAACCCCTCTTGAAGTTATTCTGTTTTTCCCCCTCCAATTTTCTCTTTCATGTCCCCGAACCAAACCCCAACAACCCCCTTTCCCCAGGGCCCCTGGACAACATTTTGGTAATCCCCCCACCTCCTCCTAACTTCCCCCCTAAAAATTCTCTGCCCTTAAAATTCACACCACACATTGCCCTCAAATTTGGGATTTCCCCTGCCCCAGCCTTCCCTCGCTCAACTTTTAACCCCCCATGCTTCACCCCAATAAAACCGTTGGGGACAACTAACTCTCTACATTCCCCTCTTTTGCCCAAGGACAAAAATTTTTTGTCTCCACAGAAAATCCAAGTGCCCCCGCTCACCCTTTTTCCCCCCATCAATTTCCCATGATTCACCTCATCTTTCTAGACCCATTTCCCCTGACAATCCCCCTCCCAAATATCCGAAAACATTCACCTCCTCCAACCCCTTCCCTCCAATCTCATATTTCCAAAACTTTCATCACTTAAACTTTTTTGGGACCTCATAACCCTTTCTCTTCCTGTATTCACTTTTTAAAATTTTTTTTTCTGCATACACAAACCCAAAATTTAACTACCAACCTCTGCAACCCTTTTCTTCAAATCTCCCAAAGGCCCCAGTGTCATCCCCAAAAAGGGAACTGGACAACCCCCCACTTTAAAGTGTATTCTTTAAACTTTTAACTCCACGCCTCTTGCCCGGCCCTCGCATTTACTTCTCTTTTCAAAAACCCTCTTAAAAAATAAAATAAAGAACCACCGGGGCAACACACACCCTTTTCTAAGGGCCTTTTTTTACGGGAAATAATCTCCCTCCCTTTTCCCATATATCTAACTTTAGGGCCCAAATATTTCCCCAAAAAACTCTTCCTGCTTTTATTTTCTTACCTCCCACACCAACACCGGGAACATCCCGGCCCCATTTTTCCCCCCATCCAAACCCGGGCAAACCCTTTTCCCCAAAACCCAAAAAAACAAAAAACCTCTTTTAAACCTGATCAAATACTGCTCCCCTTAAAAATGATTCACGAAAAAACCCGTCCCCACACCCCCTACCCTTTTCCCAAAGCTTCCTTGCTCATCGCAAACCTAATTTTCCGCCCTTTCACTTAATTCTTTCATTAAATAACTCCATACATTTACCCCGGTATACTCAAAAGACTTTTCCCCCCCATAATTTTTGCAACCTTTTGTCCCCTTTGCCTTAAACAAAGGAAATTTCATCTCTCCGCCAAACCCTGGTACCTACCCCTTCCCTTTCATTTATTTAAAAAATTCACCAACCACTCAAAAATTATACCCCGCCTGCTTTTTTAAAATTTTAATCTTTATCCCATCAAACCCGGCCCCGCCTTTCCCCCTTTTCATTTTTAAACCCAAATTTCCTCAAGAACTTCCCCCACATCACAACTGGGTCTTTCCCCAAAACCCCCCCAAAATGTTATTCCCCTTGCCCTATACCAAAAAAAAACTTCCCCTATCCTTTTATCAACATTTAACAAATTTTCCCCCAAAATATTCCCTCCATCTTCCCAATACCTCAAAAACCCCCATTAATAACCCTCCTCTCCTATTTTTAACAAAAAATCCATTTGTTTCTCTAGGCTTCCTTTAAATTGTTAATCTCACTTTCCAAAATTCCCTTTTTCTTTTTTCAACAAAAATTTTTTGATAACACTCACCCACTCTCTCATTTCTCCTTTTTAATTGCCCCCCAAACCCCCCTTAACCCCCTCACCCCCTTTCCTCCATAAACCCCCTTCCCTCCCTTTCATCACTTTTACTTTGTTAAAAAATTTTCATTGGGAAAATTTTTTTCTCCCCCTTTTTACCTCTTTTAAAACACCCTTCCAACCCAAACGCTTCCTCCCCTTTCCCCTCCCGCACCCCCCCTTTCCTGAAAACCCCAAAACTTCTGCTGAGGGACCTAACACACAATTTTTTAAACCGCCCCAAAACCTCTTCGACCCAATTTCCATGCTCTTTATTACCCATTTTAAACCTCCAATGGGGGTTTTAAATCTTACCCTAACGTGCCTCCCCCCTTTTTGTTTATAAACCTTCACCTCCTCTTCCCCATGTTTCTAAACCCCTTTTTATCCCATCTACCTTATTTGCCCCAGTGTACTTTCGGGAAAAAAGTGATCTGATTATCTCTTGGGCCCCCCTTTAAAAAATACAACCTGAAGTCTACTAACAGCTTTTATCTAAAAACCCCCAAAAAAGAATCCAACAAACTACTGTCATTTCGCCCTACATTTTTATTTTGTATACTTATTTAATCCTCTTTTTTCTTAAAAAAAAAAACGTAAATTTCCAAAAACTAAAACCCCCTTTTTAACAAAGTTTCCAAAAAGGGCTCCCCTTATCATTTAAAACCCGGCACCCCCCAAAATTTTTCTACCACAAACCCCCTCTAAAAGTTTCTTTCCCCCACTACTTTTTCATTTCCCGGTCCCCAACCCCCAATTACTCTCCACTTTGGTTTAAAGGGTTTCCCAAAACATTTACTTAAAAATCTCCCCAAAAAATCTCTCTCCTCCTCTACAATTTCCCTCCTTCTTTAAGGGGCATACACGCTTATTAAGACCCACTTTTCGGGAAAACCAACCCTTTTCTTTTAAACCACATAATTCTTTTTAATTTTAAAAACATTCCTATTCTCTTTTCCCCCCCTTTCCCTAACGATCCCCTTTAAAATTAAATGGGTTTCCCCTTCCTTTGCTCTAAACTCCTCAGATAACCAAATTAATCCCTTTAAATTTTCCCCCCCCCGAAACTCCCCTCCCCCCTTTAGCTTTGGTTTCGCTTAAAGGGGCCCGGACCTCCAACTTCTTTTCATTCCCTAACATAAACAATCATCTGGGGGCTTGCCCTCTGCACTACATCCACGCACATTAAGCACCCCAGTTTTTTAAAATTTTTCTCTTTTCTTTTTTAGCAATTTTCCCCAGAAAAGGGGGTTTCTAGCCCAAACGCTCCCGGCAATTTAGTCGCCTCAAACGACACCATGCCCTTTCGGAGGAAAATTCTTTTCCACTTTCCCCCTGGGGCAACAAAGAAAAAAAAGAAAAAACCAGCATTAAAAAAAAGGGGAAAAACCTAGAAAGTAAGTATAAAATATGCATGTGCGTTTTCCCGTGAAAAAGGGGACCAAAGTTAATGGAGGAGAGCAAATATCCCTGTTATCTTTCGTGTTTTATGAGACAGAAAAAGACAAACCCCAATCCTACCAATATGCAAAACATTACAGGTTTTCCGTTTCACAGTTCCCTCTGGGCAGGGCCGGGAATACTTTTTCTGGGTGGTTTCTGTCTACCCAAAAAAACTACCACAGGACGGGAGTACTTCCCGGGGGGGTTGGGTGTCCCCACCAACCCTACTAAACCCTTTAATTTTTACCACAATAAATTGTTTGTAAAGTCTCCAAAAAAAGTTCCGGAGAAAAGGGGAAAAGTTTTCCACAATAATATTGTTTGTTAAAAAACCAACCAAGTTCCTGGGAGAGGGGAAAAAGTTGCCACCCCAATTTAAAATTGTTTGTAAAGTCTCCCCAAACCCAAATTCCTGAGAGCGAAAAGTTGGGCCCCAAAAAATATTTTTGTAAAGTCTCAACCCCAAATTCCTGGAGAGCGAAAATTGGGCCACAATAATATTGTTTGTAAAATCTCAAACCCAAATTCCGGGGGAGGGGGAAATGTTTTGCCCCAATAAAATTTTTTGAAAAATCTTTAACCAAGTTCCCCGGAAACGAAATGTTCCCCCCCAATAAAAATTTTTTTGTAAAGTCTCAAAACCAATTTTTTGGAAAAGCGAAATTTTTGCCAAAAAATAATAAATTTTTTGTAAAATCTCAAAACCAAAGGGTTTCCCGGAAGCGAAATTTTTGCCAAAAATAATTAAATTTTTTAGGAAAGTCTAAACCCCAATTTCCGGAACGAAATGTTGCCAAATACTTTTTGTAAACCCTCAACCAAGTTTTTTGGAGGGGAAATGTTGCCACAATAAATTTTTTTGTAAAATCCACCCCAAATTTTCCCGGAGAGCGGGAAATTGGGTTTCCACAAAATATTTTTTGTAAAATCTCAACCAAATTTTTGGGGAGCGAAATGTTTTCCACAATAATATTTTTTTGTAAAGTCTCAACCAAGGGTTTCCCGGAGAGCGAAATGTTTTCCACAATAATATTGTTTTTTAAAGTCCCCCAAACCAAATTCCTGGAGAGCGAAAAGTTACCAAAAAAATAATTTTGTGGGCATAAGGAAAAATTTTTCTTTAAATTAACAATGTGTTTTTAAAACCATCAGTATTTTTACACACTTTTTTTTTTTCACTATGGAAATACTAGTTTTCTTGCCCTTAGCAAAACCGAAAAGGGAAACTTAAAATGGGGCCCCGTTTAAAAAAACCCCAAAAATTTAGTCAATTTTTTGGGGGCCCAAATTTTTAAATTTTCCAAATTTTTTTGGTAATTTGGCCCCTAAACCCGTGTCAGTGAATATTACATATTTTTTCCCCGAACTGTACGTAAGTATCGTTGGTTTAAAGGGTTCTTTCTTTTAAATTTTTACTTGAAATTTGTCAGCTGCCCACCTGAACCCTTTGAGCAGTGACCCTCATGGGACTTACTGTAAATTTTAAAATATATATATTATATATATATATATATTTATATATATATAATTTTAAAATATATAAATATATAAAATATTGCAATAAGAAACACAGTTAAAAAAAAAAAGGGTTGGGTTTTAAAATATGCAAAACAAAACCCCTCTGAAAAAAAATAGGGAAAATTTCCCAAACGCTTTTTGTGACCCACTCACATTATCAAGGAACCCTGATAGTAAAGCATCCAAGGAACTATTAAGGGGTCCGGGCCCGCACCTCAATATCAAAAACCCCCCAACGGTTAAACACGTGATGCCGGGGAAACCCCAAATTGGATAGGTCCCCCCTTTTCACAACCCCAAACCCCCCAACATTCTATCTAAACCCCAAAAAAATATAAAAATTTTAAATTTTTCCAGTGTACTATTAAAAATTCTTCCCAAATTTTTATTTAAATTTTAAATGGGTCTAATTTATATAAAAACCCCAAAAGGGAAATTTTTCAATTTTGTCAAAAAACTCTTTTTATGAAACAAGATTCAATTATATTTTTTGTCGACCATGGGCTTCTTTATAAAATAATTTCTCAACTTTTTTAAAATTTAAAAAGGGGTGGTTAAATCTCTTTCAAGAAAAAAATAAAAGCATTGGAAACTTGTCCAGTTTCCCAATGCAATTTAAAGTTTTTTAAATTTTGTTCGAGAATTTTTTCCCCGTTTGACCGTAATAAACTTTATTCGCAAATTTTACAAGGAATCTTTTAACCCACCCCTCAGCATTTTTGGGGGAAAATTTTTTTACAAAATTTTTTTCACTGAAACCCGATTTTTGAAAAACAACTTTAAAAAAATTTAAAAATTCCCTTAAAAAGAGAAGGCATATCAAACCCAAATTTTCCAATTGGGAAGGGAGAACCCCATATTTTTTAGGTTTTAATAAGGCTGGTTTTTCCCCCTTTTTTATTTTAAAAAGTGTTTCTTTGCAAATTTTAAAAAATTTTTCAATTACATTTCTTGGTATTTTAAATCAAAACCTATTTTATAAATTTTGGATATTTCCTCCAAACTATGAAAAAATCAGGACTAAAAAAATTTGTAAAATTTTCCCAAAAAACTCCTTGACATGAGGGGAAACGTCCCCTTTTTAAAGATTTTTGAGAAATTAAATTTTTCAAAAAATTTTGAAAAAACTAAAATCAGGAAAGGAAGCAAAATTTAAAAAAAATTGAAAACCAAAAAAATTTCTCTTTTTAAACAGGCCCCCTTTTCCCTCAAATGGAAACCACCCTGAATCATTTCAATAATAAAAATTAGAAAAAATTTTTTAATGAACCCCAAGAGCAAACTACAAAGAAAAAAAACCTTTTTTTTGAAAATAGGGGATTGGGGCAAAGCATGCTAATAACAATTTTGTAAAATTTACTTATCAGATGAAAATTTTTTGCAAAAATACAAAAAGGGGTCTCTAGGGTTTTGGCCCAAGTTTTTTCAACTTTTAAAAAAAATTAAATTTTGTTTTAAAAAGCAAAAACCCTTTTTTAAAATTTGAAAAAAATTTTTAATTTTCCTCTGATAAATTAATAAATTAAATAAAGGAATGGATATTTGCTCTAAGGGAAAAAACCCAAAAATTCCCCAATTTTTCCCCCAAAAAATTTTTTAAGGGCTTATGAAACACTTAATAACAATAAAAATTTGCCCTATTTTAAAAGGCAAAAAACAAAAAAAGCAATAGTAAATTTTTAAAGAAATTTATTACCAAGAAAAAAAGAATAATCTCTTTGATAACCCGAAAAAACCCAATTTTAAAACTTTGGGAAAAAACCCCTAGAAAAACCCTTTAAAAGCAATTTCAATAAAACAATAAAAATTCTTTCTGAAAGGCAAAGATGAAAATTTGTCCCAAAAAATTTTTTTCCACTAAACCATCCCTTTTCCCTTTTCATTTATGGGGCTAATAAAAAACACACAAAACCTGGGGTTTCCCGTCGAAACCATTATTAACTCCCCCCGGGGCATTTCATATAAATTAACCAAAATGGGTTGTTGAAATTTTGGGGGCCCTATTGTTTTGGGAAAATTTCTAACTTTAAAAGTTTAAAAAAAACATAACCCTTGGGTTGATAAATTTTAACTCCTTGCTGATTTTAAAAGAAATTTTTAAACATGGTTATTTTGATGTTTTCTTCCCCTTTTTTACGAAAGTTTTTCCTGTTTATGATTTATTTAAGGGTTTTTTATCGAAGAACCGTTAACTATATTTACCAATTTCCAGTTCCTACTATCATTAAACTTATTAAAAATTTGGGGATTTTTGAAAAGCAAAAATTTGTATTTTTAAAGATAAGTTTTAAAAACTCAAAAAATTTTTTTATGGCCAAAGGGGAAAACCTCTTTCACCTGTTCTTTTAACCTATACATGGGAATTTTTTGAAACAAGGGTTTTTAACCAATCCTCCCCAAAAGAGCTAAATTTGGGTTCAGATAGGGTTTTAAGAAATTTTGTGTCCCTTTTGCCAAAAATGTAGATATACACCATTTTCCCTTGGGAAAAATTTAAAAAGCTTAAGCCCATTCTAAAAACTTTTCCTTGAATTTGAAGAAAATAACTCATTGCCTTTTCTAGATGTTTTAATTATTAAGGGTAATAATAAATTCAAATTTAAAATTTACAGAAAACCTACAAATAACTGTTCCTATGTCCACTATTATTCCTCGCATCAAGATAGAGTCAAACTGTCTGTTTTCTCATCAATGTTTTGAGAGCTTTACGAATTTGTAGTCCTGAGTTCATAGATGAGGAAATACCCAAAAAATTTATGAAATAGGTAATGATTTAAAATACCCAAGAAATGTAATTGATAAATTTTTTTAAAGTTGCTAGAAACACTTTTTTATAATCCAAAAAGGGACAACCAGCCTTATTCAACTAAAAATATGTTGGTTCTCCCTTACCATGAAAACTTGGTTGATATCCCTTCTCATCTTAAGATTTTTAAATATTAAAGTTGTATTCAAAAATCTTGATACAGTGAAAAAAACTTTTGATAAAAAAATTTCCCCCCAAAATGCTGATGGGATGTGTCTATAGATTCCTTTTAAAATTTGCGATAAAGTTTATTTACGGTCAAACTGGTAAAAATCTCGAACTAAGATTAAAACAACATAAATATAGCATTAGAACTGGACAAGATTCCAATGCTCTATTTATTCATGTAAGAGATTTTAACCATCCAATTGATTTTCAAAAAGTTGAAAAGTAGTATCAAGCAAGTCCATGGTCGACAGGAATATAATTGAATCTTGTTCATAAAAAGCATTTTTGACAATAATATGAATTTTTCCCTTTGGGTTTTATAAAATTAATCCAAATTTTATAATTTAAATAGAATTTGGGAAGAATTTAATAATACACTGGACAAATAATAATTTTTAAATTTTCTTGGGTAGAATAGCTTGGGGGTGAGTTGTGCAAGGGACCTATCCAAGTTGGGTCGCCGCGCGTCACGTGTTTAACCGTTGTGGGATCTGATAGTGAGGTGCTGGCCGGACCCCTTATATAGCTTCCTTGGATGCTTTACTTTCATAGTTCCTTGATAATGTGAGTAGGCACGAAAGCGCTTGGAATTTCTCTATTCTTTCAGAGTGGTTGTTTTGCATATATATATATATGTAAGGAATTCGCGAGAGCAGGCGAAATATACACAAACACTGATTTCTGGCTGAAGGAGACTCGAACCTACGAACCTTAGGACAAGGTACGCAGTGCTTTACCAATCTACCCACACTGGACAATACCTTGGCGTGTAGCTTGCGCTACACGTTTGATCCAAGGCAGCCAGCTTTCAGGGAGAAGGCTTACAGCCTGCTCTCGCGAATTCCTAGCATTGTTCAAATTTCTAGTAAGGCTGATGCATGCAGGGGATGAGATGAAAAGCTGTAAGCCTTCTCCCTGAAAGCTGGCTGCCTTGGATCAAACGTGTAGCGCAAGCTACACGCCAAGGTATTGTCCAGTGTGGGTAAGATTGGTAAAGCACTGCGTACCTTGTTCTAAGGTTCGTAGGTTCATGTCTCCTTCAGCCAGTGATCAGTATATATATATATAATACCATTACTTTCAGTACAGAGTAACAGAAGAGGTGAACGCTGTTATTTACGAGTTAAATAATAGCATAAAAATAGGTACAATATAGTTTATTTTGCAGCTGACCTCGGTTAATATTTTAAATTGTATATTATTCAAATTAACAATAATCAGTAAAAATATTTATAGAGATGGAGCCTCACACATTCACCTAGGTCTTACAATCACCTAGGTCTTACATTCACCTAGGTCTTACAATCACCTAGGTCTTACATTCACCTAGGTCTTACATTCACCTAGGTCTTACATTCACCTAGGTCTTACATTCACCTAGGTCTTACAATCACCTAGGTCTTACATTCACCTAGGTCCCTTTCAATCACCCAGGTCTTACATTCACCTAGGTCTTACAACCCCTCTTACATTCACCTAGGTTTTTACATTCACCTAGGTCTTACATTCACCTAGGTCTTACAATCACCCAGGTCTTACATTCACCTAGGTCTTACAATCCCAGGTCTTACATTCACCTAAATTTTTTACATTCCCCCTAGGTCTTACAATCACCCAGGTCTTACATTCACTAGGTCTTACATCACCTAGGTCCTTTCATTCACCTAGGTCTTACATTCACCTAGGTCTTACATTCACCTAGGTCTTACATTCACCTAGGTCTTACAATCACCTAGGTCTTACATTCACCTAGGTCTTACATTCACCTAGGTCTTACATTCACCTGGGCTACAATCACCTAGGTCTTTACATTCACCTAGGTCTTACAATCACCTAGGTCTTACATTCACCTAGGTCTTACATTAACCTAGGTCTTACATTCACCTAGGTCTTACATTCACCTAGGTCTTACATTCACCCAGGTCTTACATTCACCCAGGTCTTACATTCACTAGGTCTTACTTTCACCCAGGTCTTACATTCACCTACGTCTTACATTCACCTACGTCTTACATTCACCTACGTCTTACATCCACCTACGTCTTACATCCACCTACGTCTTACATCCACCTACGTCTTACATCCACCTACGTCTTACATTCACCTACGTCTTACATTCACCTACGTCTTACATTCACCTACGTCTTACATTCACCTACGTCTTACATTCACCTACGTCTTACATTCACCTAGGTCTTACATTCACCTACTTTTTACATTCACCTCGTCTTTCATTCCCCTTTCGTCTTTCAATTTACCTACTCTTACATTCACTACGTTTACATTCACTTACGTTTACATTCATTTCGTCTTACAACACCCAGGTCTTACATTCACACGTCTTACATTCACCTACGTCTTACTTCCCAGGTCTTACATTAACCCAGGTCTTACAATCACCTAGGTCTTACATTCACCAGGCTTAATTCACTAGGTTTACATTCACTAGGTCTTTCACACCTAGGGCTTCATTCACCAGGTCTTACAACACCAGGTCTTCAATTCACCTAGGGCTTTTCATTCACCTGGGCTTACATTCCCTAGGTCTTACATTCACCTAGGTCTTACCATTCACCCAAAGGGCTTACATTCCCTGGTCTTACTTTACCTAGGGCTCATTCACCTAGGTCTTACATTCACCTAGGTCTTACATTTACCAGCTTACATTTACCTAGGGCTTACAAATTTACCTAGGTCTTAAAATTCACCAAGGTCTTACATTCACCTAGGTCTTACATTACTAGGCTTTACATTCACTAGGTTTTACATTAACCTAGGTCTTACATTCACTGGTCTTACATTAACTAGGTCTTACATCACCTGGGGCTTACATTCACCTAGGTCTTACATCACCTAGGTCTTCATTCACTAGGTCTTACATTAACCTAGGGCTTACATTCAAACCCAGGTCTTACATTTAACCTAGTCTTACATACCTAGGTCTTACATTAACCTAGGGCTAACATTCACCTAAGGTCTTACATTCACCTAGGCTTACATTAACCCAGGTCTTACATTCACCAGGTCTTACATTCACCAGGGCTTACTTCACCTAGGCTTACATCACCTAGGTCTTACATTCACCTAGTCTTACATTCCCTAGGTCTTACACTTCACCTAGGTCTTACATTCACCTAGTCTACATTCACTAGGTCTTACATAACTAGGTTTACATTCACCTAGTCTTACATTTAAACCCAGGTCTTACATTCACCTAGGTCTTACATTAACCTAGGTCTTACATTCACCTAGGTCTTACATTCACCTAGGTCTTACATTCACCTAGGTCTTACATTCACCTAGGTCTTACATAACCAGGGCTTACATTCACCTAGGGGCTACATTAACCTAGTCTACATTCACCTAGGTCTTACCATAACCTAGGTCTTACATTAACCTAGGGCTTAAATTCACTAGGGATTACATTCACCTAGGGCTTACAATTAATTATACTTTACAACTAATAATTGAGACTTCGTTTTTAAACACCCTTTTAGTATATCGATCATTCTTAAATTATTTTTATTGTTTTATAAAGCTGGATATAATATCAGAAAGGTAATTCATTCTTGTCTGTATTCATAAATCTGCATATATAAGGATACACAGAAAATACCAGCAATTAATATTGTCAGTAAGGCATCAACGTTTCATAACTGCATAAAATTTATTCATGAAAATCCTTTCCTTTTTTTCTGCCCTGTTTACTGCTTTGTTTTCTGCCCGTTTATTTCCTCGTTTACTCTATTTACTAATGTTTACTCCTTGTTTACTTTATGTTTCTGTCTGTTTCTGCCTCGAGTTACCCGGTATCACTTTGCCCAGCACAGAAAAAATAAAATTCCCCCAACATACACCATATACAAATTTTTGAATATATTCACATGAAGTAACCCTGTCCTGGTACCCCTGGGCACGGTCTGAAGGCCCCCCGGGATGTCTTATAGCCCTGAACAGTAAAGCAGGAATGATTTTAAACGCTTTTTATAAAATTTCACATTTCATCAAAGGGTGTGCCTTGACATGACGATCACTTAATCTAAGGAAGTGCAGGTGTCCTCCCCCTCCTTGGATCACAACTGTTTACCTCGTATTCTTCAGATGCAGTATGACCGCCTGAGGGGAAGGGAAGAAGTGAGTGATGGCGGGAAGGAGCGAGATGGGAAGGGAAGAGAGGATTGAGGGAAGTGTACAGAGTTTTAACCAAGATAAGATTATAGAACACAAACTGATACGGTGTTTATCTCACGAGTAAAATACAAACATTTATATCTGGCTTTTAAGGTGTCATTTATGACACATTTTATACTAATCTAATTCGATAATTGCGTTTTTACTGTTTATGTACACGTACACACACACAGTCAGCTCTTCTCACTCGTATATTTGTCCAACATCTTTTTAAAGTTGCCCAAGGTTCAAGCCTCTATCACCCTACTTGGAAGCTTGCTCCACGCATCCACAACTAAATCTAAATTTATCTAACTTAAATTCGTTATTTCTCGTTCTTGCTTGATACGATACTCTCAGTACTTGATTAATATCACCATTGTTTATGCCACTCATCCATTTATACACTTCGATTATATCTCCCCTTATTCTACGTCTCTCCAGAGAGTGAAGATTCAAGGCTCTAAGTCTATCTTCATACGGGAGATTGGAATCTTTGTACAGTAAATTATTTTAGTCATCCTTCTCTGTATGTTCTCCAATTAATCTATATCTATCCTGTAGTAAGGAGACTAAAACTGAGGGGCATGATGTTAGGCCTCGCTAGTGATGTGTAGAGCTGTAAAATAACCTGTGGACTTCTGTTACTTATACTTTTTGAAATAAATCCTAGTAATCTGTTAACCATATTGCGCACACTTAGGCACTGTTGTCTTGGCTTTAGATTTCTGCTAACCATGACTCACAAGTCTTTTTCACATTCTGTATGATCAAGCTCTACTTCACCTATCCGTGCTCCATGAGCTTTATCGTACATCTTAAAGCTATGTATGGTTCCTGCTTCCACTACGTCATTCTCTAGACTTTCACTTCCTAAAAACTCTATGACGGAAGAAATACTTCCTAACATCCCTGGAACTCGTCTGAATCTTCAACTTCCAGGTGTGACTCCTTGTTGATGTGTCCCGTCTTTGAAACATCCTGTTCCTATCCACCTTGTCAATTCCTCTCAGTATTTTATATGTGGTTATCACGTCCTCCCTGTCCCTCCTCTCCTCCAGTGTCTTCAGGTCAATTTCCTTTAACCTCTCCTCGTAGGACATATACCTTAGATCCCGGTACTCATCTTGTTGCAAACCTTTTCACTTTATCTCATATCTTGACGTGCTTCTCCAGGTGTGGGTCCCATACTGAGGCCGCATAATCCAATAAAGGACTGACGTACACCGTCTACAGAGTCGTAAACGATTCCTTACTGAGGTACCGGAACGCTATTCTTAGGCTTGCCAGGTGCCTATATGCGGTAGCAGTTATTTGATAGATATACGCCTCAGAAGATGTGCTCGGTATTATACTCACCTGGAGATCCTTTCCGTGATTGAGGTTTGTAGTCTTTGAACTCTCCCTCAACCCCCGAACCCCCCAACCTCCCACCCACCCCATCAGTTGCATATATTCCTTCTTTGCTCTTCCTCAATCCTCATGATTTTGCACTTGAAAGAGTTAAACCCCAGGAGCCATTTGCTGGTTCCTGCGACTAAATTTTCCTCATTAGCTTCACATCGCCTGCAATCAGGGACACTTAAGAACATGAGAACATAAGAAAGAAGGAACACTGCAACAGGCCTACTGACCCACGCGGAGCAGGTCTATGTCCCCCCCCCCCCCGGATTAGACCAATGACCCACCCAGTCTGGTCATCCCCACTCAAGGATGGAGCACTGTACCAGACCCAGCAGCACAGCTAGTCAGGTCCAACTCTCACCCACCCACACACACTCATGTATTTATCTAACCTATTTTTAAAACTACACAACGTTTTAGCCTCAATAACTGTACTCGGGAGTTTGTTCCACTCATCCACAACTCTATTACCAAACCAGTGCTTTCCTATATCCTTCCTGAATCTGAATTTTTCCAACTTGAAACCATTGCTGCGAGTCCTGTCTTGGCTGGAAATTTTCACTATTTACATCCCCTTTATTTATTCCTGTTTTCCATTTATACACCTCGATCATATACCCCCTAATTCTACGTCTTTCGAGAGAGTGCAGATTCAGGGCCTCAGTCTATCCTCATAGGGAAGATTTCTGATACATGGGATCATCTTTGTCATCATCCTTTGTACGTTTTCCAGAGCATTTATACCCATTCTGTAATACGGTGACCAGAACTGAGCAGCATAGTCTAAATGAGGCCTAACCAAGGATATATAGAGTTGAAGAACAACCTGAGGACTTCTATTTTTTTATACTTCTAGATATGAAGCCAAGAATTCTGTTAGCTTTATTACGAACACTAATGCACTGTTGTCTTGGTTTTAGGTTACCGCTAACCAGAACTCCTAAATCCTTTTCGCAATCGGTAGTATTAAGATCTACATTATTTAGTTTATATGTGGCCTGGTTATTTAACTGTCCAACATTTAGAACTTTGCATTTGTCAATATTAAACTGCATCTGCCACTTCTCCGACCATTGCGTCAGTCTATTCAAATCATCCTGGAGTGCTCTAATGTCCTCATTAGAATGAACTGGACGGTCTATTTTTGTGTCATCAGCAAATTTGCTTATGTCGCTATTTATTCCATCATCTATGTCGTTTATGTAAATTGTGAACAACAACGGGCCCAACACTGACCCCTGAGGAACACCGCTTGTAACGTGCCCCCATTCTGATTTCTCCCCATTTATGCAAACTCTCTGCTGTATTTGTCAGCCATGCCTCTACCCAGGAAAAAATTTCTCCTCCTATTCCGTGTGCCCTAAGTTTCCTCAATAGCCTCTGGTGTGGAACTCTATCGAAAGCCTTGCTGAAGTCCTTATACACAATATCATATTCATTACCATGATCTACCTCCTCAAACACTTTAGAGAAAAAAGATAATAAATTCCTAAGACAGGAACGCCCCTTTGTAAAACCGTGTTGAGAATCATTAATCAATCTGTACCTGTCAAGATGGCTACGAAGGTAAGGCTTATTGGTCTATAGTTCGAAGCCAAGGACCTGTCACCTGCCTTGTATTATATTTGCCATTTTCCACTTATCAGGCACTATGCCAGTTTGTAGTGATATGTTAAAAAGATTAGCCTAAGGTATGCTAAGTTCCTCTTTACATTCCTTTAGCACCCTTGCAAACAGTTCATCAGGACCTGGGGATTTGTTAGGTTTTAGTTTCTCTATTTGTCTGAGGACCATGTCACTAGTTACCGCTATCGTACATAGTTTATCATCATCTTGTTCTACGTAATCTATTATTTCAGGAATATCGCTAGTATTTTCCTGGGTGAAAACTATTCCTTCCGTCATGTCATTCACATATACCAGAAACAGCGCCGGTCCGAGGACTGACCACTGTGGAACTCCGCTCGTCACAAGCGCCTATTCTGCAACCTCATCACGTACCATGACTTGTTATTTCCTTCATGTCAGGTATTCCCTAATCCGTTACAGTGCCATTACTGTCATACATGCCTAATCCTCTAGCTTTTGCAATAGTCTCTTGTGTGGAACTGTGTCAAAAGCCTTCTTACAGTTCAAGAAAATGCAATCTACCCACCCCACTCTCTTATCTTACTTCTGTCACATTGTCATAAAACTCCAGTAGGTTTGTGACACAGGATTTCCCTTCCCTGAAACCATGGCCGGTTGTCGTGAATAAACTCATTCATTTCTAGGTGCTCCACCAATCTTCTGATAATCTTCTCCATGACTTTGCATACTATTCATGTCAGTGACGCTGGTCTGTAGTTTAATGCTGTGTGTCTGTCTCCTTTCTTAAAAATTGAGACTACATTTGCTATCTTCCACACCTCATGTAGTCGCCCTGTTTCGATAGCTGTGTTTAAGATTATTGTTAGTGGCGCACACACCTTGCCTCATGTCCTTCTCTCAGTACCCACGAAAAGATGTCAGGTGCCATCACCTCTTCACCTTCTCCTCGGTTATGGTGTACCCCACCATTCCAGCTTTCTGGAGTTTTCTGTCTCCACTGTCAATACATCTTTAAATCTCATGTTGAGCTCTTCATATACGTCTTGGTCGTTTCTTGTAATCTCCCTTCCTTCCTCAGCCTGATTACCTGGTCCTTGACTGTTGTTTTCCTCCTTCGGATCAGACTTGGCTGTCACCGCTATGTCATTTTTGCATTTCTGCTGGGCCTCCCTCCTTATCTATGCATATTCGTTTTTGGCTATTCGACTAATCTCATTTTTCTTAATCCTTAGTTTTCTGTATGTTTTCCATTCTCTTGCGCACTTAGTTTTGGCCTCTGAACACCTTCAGGTGAACCAAGGGCTCCTTCTGGTCTTCCCATTATTTGCGTTGCCCTCGGACATGAACCTCTTCTGCTTCCTTGCATTTTGTTGTTACATATTCCATCATTTCATTTACTGATTTTCCCCCCAATTCTGTTTCCCATTGTTCCTCGTGCAGGAACTTCCTCATGCTTGTGTAGTTCCCTATTTTATAGCTTAGCTTTGCTCATCCTGCTTTTCCTGCTTCCCTCTCCACTGTGTTCTCAATGTCTGAATAACTCATTGCTATTTCATCTGAATAACTCTTGCTATTTCATCCCCTCCTCTCTCTCTCTCTCTCTCTCTCTCTCTCTCTCCCTCTCTCTCTCTCTCTCTCCCTCCCTCTCTCTCTCTCTCCTCTCCCTCTCTCTCTCTCTCTCTCCCTCTTCTCTCTCTCTCTCTCCGCTCTCCTTTCTCTTTCTCCTCCCTCTTCTCCTCTCTCTCTGCTCCTCTTCTCCTCCTCTCTTCTCCCTCTCATTCTCTCTCTCTCCCTCTCTCTTCTCTCTCTCTCTCATGCTCTGCTCTCTCTCTTCTTCCTCTTCTCTCCCTCTCTCTCCCTCTCCTCCCTCTCTCTCCCTCTCTTCCCTCTCTCTCCCTTCTCTCTCCCTCTCTCTCCCTCCTCTCTCCCCTCTCTCCCTTCTCTCCCTCTCTCTCCCTCTCTCCTCCCTCTCTCTCCCTCTCTCTCCCTCTCTTCCCTCTCTCTCCCTCTCTCTCTCTTCTCTCTCCCTATCTCTCTCCTCTCTCTCCCTCTCTTCTCCTCTCTCCCCTCTCTCTCCCTCTATTCTCCCTCTCTCTCCACTCTCTCTCCCTCTCTCTCCCTCTCTCTCCCCTCTCTCCCTCTCTCTCTCCTCCTCTTCTCCCTCTCTCTCCCTCGCTCTTCCTCTCCTCTCCTCTCCCTCTCTTCTCCTCTCTCTCAATCTCTCTCTCTCTCTCTTCCTCTTCCCTCCCTCTCTCTCCCTCTCTCTCCCTTTCTCTCTCTCTCTCCTCGTGGTAGTCTCTCTAATATGTTTATGCATGAGGTTTTCCAATACTACCTCCATCATCTTAGCCCTCCACGTTTCTGGACCCCTGTGTGGCTCCAGGTTTTCCTAGTCAATTCCCTTGTTATTGAAGTCACCCACAATTAGTAGATTTACCCTACCCAAGTAGGCCCTTCTGGCCACCTTATCTAGTGTGTCAACCATTGCTCTGTTGCTCTCATCGTATTCTTGTGTTGGTCTTCTGTGATTCTGTGGTGAGTTTTACATCACTGCTATCACCACCTTGGGACCGCCAGTCTGAAGTGTTCCTATTATGAAGTCCCTTGCTTTCCCTCTGAAGTATTCCTGTTATAAATTCCCTTGCTTTCCCTCTGTCCCTTCCTTCCAACTCCTCAAAGCTCTACTGGTTTTTAATGAGCAGTGCAACTCTTTCCCCTCTATTCCCTCTATCTTTTCTGAGGATATATCCATTTCGAAAGGTGGCGTCTGTTATCATTCCTGTGAGCTTGGTTTCCATGAGAGCTATGATGTCTCGTGATGTCTCTGCCATTCTTTTGTGCCATTCCACCCACTTATTCGTTATTCCATCAGCGTTGGTGTACCATAATAACAGTTTCCTCTCTAACACTGTATTCTCAGGGGTTTGTGGGGGCTGGGGGACTGAGAGAACATGCTGGGTGCTATGGTAGTCTACTGCATAGGGTGGAGTGTGTGTGTGGGCTGTGGTTTTTTTTTTTGGGGATAATATGTTTGGTTGTGGGGTTCTGTGAGTGGTTGTGCTTATTGCTCTTGCCGACTTTGGTTGTCCCCAACTGACTCTAGCCTTGTCTTTCTCTATTTTCCCTTTCGTCTTCGTATCCTCTCATTGCTTCTGTAATTCTTTTTTCCATTCTGTCCTGATCTAGGTACACCTTCTGGTATGTTGCTGATTCCTTTAACTGTGTTTTCTGCTGCCGGATCCTGTTCCACACTGTTTCTGTTTTGAAAATAAATTTGATTGGCCGTTTTAGTCTCCTCGAGAATCCTATCCTCTGAAAATTTATCAGCTCAGTCCTCCTGTCCTTTTTGATATTTTCAATCTTTTTTCTCTCTCTGCTGTCTTTCATCATATGTCCTCCCTGCAGTCTCCTGAAGCCCAGGAATAAAAGCTGACCTCTCCCTTTCCTCTTTCCACTGTTTGCCCCTCTGCATCTCTGGGTCACTTTTAAACATAGCCATTCTGCCTCCCTTATTATTTCCTGGCTTTACTATTTCTGCCTCTGCATGGGAGGGGTTGGACCTGTCACCTTTACCTATATACCCCTTCACATGCTGATGTCCCCATGCCCAGCAGCATGCCACTTTCATTCTTCAACATTTCCTGGTGGTCTGATAGGGCCTCAACATAGGATTTCTCTCCTTCCTTTCCTTTGGTCCCCTCATTGAATATTGGTGTACCTGCTTCTGATGCCGTGTCCTTTCTGTTCACTAGGTTCTGTATTCTGGCTTCTGCAGCTTCAGCTCCCACCTCCCACTAGTTCTCTGCATCCATCCTCTTCTCCATTTTTGCGATAAGCTCACCTAGCTTTCTTTCCCATTCTTGTTCCATCCTTCTTCATAGCTCTTCCATCCATTACTCATTTCCAAGCCCATCTTCCTCTGTTCCCTTGGGTATTCGACCTCACCTCTGGGGTCCCATTTTTATACACTAGTTTTTGTGGTGTGTGTATTGTTTGTGTGTGTTAGTGTGTATATAAATGTTGTTAGTGTATGTTTGTGTGTGTGTGTGTGTGTGTGTGTGTGTGTGTGTGTGTTTACTCACCAAGTTGTATTCACCTAGTTGTGGTTGCAGGTGTTGATTCATAGCTCCTGGCCCCGCATCTTCACTGGTTCCTACTAGGTCACTCTCCTTGCGCCATGAGCCTCATCATACCTCTTCTTATAGTTATGAATGGATCCTGCCTACACTACATCACTTTCCAGGCTGTTTCAACTTCCTGACAACTCTGTGACTGAAGAATTGCTTCCTAACATCCCTGTGACTCGTCTGAGTCTTCAGCCTCCAACTGTGACCCCTTGTTGCTGAGTCCCATCTCTGGAACATCCTGTCTCTGTCTTGTCGATTCCTCTCAGCATTTTATATGTTATCATATCCCCGCTTTTTCTGTCCTCCAGTGTCGTCAGCTCGATTTCCCTTAACCTCTCCTCGTAGGACATACCACTTAGCTCCGGGACTAGTCTCGTTGCCAACTTTTGCACTTTCTTTAATTTCCTTACGTGCTTGGTTAGGAGTGGGTTCCAAACTGGTGCTGCATACTCCATTATGGGCCTGACGTACAAGGTGTACAGGGTCCTGAACGATTTCTTATTGAGATTTTGGAATGCTATTCTTAGGTTTGCTAGGTGGCCATATGCTGCAGCAGTTATTTGATTGATGTGCCTCCCAGGAGATGTGCTCGGTATCATACTCACCCCAAGATCCTTTTCCTTGAATAAGGTTTGTAGACTGGCCCTCTAGACTGTACTCCGTCTGCGGTCTTCTTTTCCCTTCCCAAGTCTTCATAACTTTGCACTTGGTGGGGTTGAAATACAAAAGCCAGTCTCTGGACCAGGCCTGCAGCTTGTCCAGATCCCTTTGTAGTCCTGCAAACAGGGACACTTCTGAGTCTGTTCCTTCCGTTATGTCGTTCACATATACCAGAAAACAGCATTGGTTCTAGGACTGACCCCTGTGGAACCCCGCTCGTCAACGGGCGCCCATTCTGACACCTCGTGTGTGTGTGTGTGTGTGTGTGTGTGTGTGTGTGTGTGTGTGTGTGTGTGTGTGTGTGTGTGTGTGTGTGTGTGTGTGTGTGTGTGTGTGTTTTATAAATGCAGTATCTATTAACACAGACGTCTTCCATAGAATACCAGCTGAAAGGGGTGTGTGAAGTTAAGGGAAAAGTGAGCAGTGAAGAGGGTTTTGAAGAAGAAAATTTACTAGTAATTCAGTGGTGATTGCTAAAGCAGATATAGGTGTACTAGGTGACTGGAAAAAAAGAAATAAATACTATTGTATATGAGTAAAGAGCGAAGGTTTAAAAGGGGAGGCATTAGGGGGGGTACAGGTGCCATTAATTATGTGTATCTTTCTCCCTTTAATTCCCTGAAGAAAGAAATTTAGTCATGGGGGCTGGAAAAGGCGAAAAGGTTTTTTAATAGCGCCCCCGGACAGTAAAAAGCCAACAGTTGCCTTTTCCCACCAAAAAAGTAAATGTAACTATCGCCACAAGGTATGGCAACACCGCATACCCAAACAAACAGTGGCACACAGCTCTTATTGTAGCGCTCTTAAGTGGGGATATCCAAATTAAACAGGACCTTTAAAACTATTGTTTCAGAGGCCCAAAACAGACAGATAAATGACGGTGATAACGACGGTAATGCATACATAGGTAAATGTGAGACAATAAGCCATTATTATCTCAAACACTACCAAACAGGTGCATACACTGTACTAAAGTACGCATGAAAAACAGAAAAGGCACCTTTGTAAAAGTGTAAAAGGGGGGGGTGCTGAGGATTATGATTGTAATTTCATGAAAAACAGCCTTCAACTTTATTCAAATCGTTCAACGCAAGATCACTTCTTCCTAAGATCGAGGCAGAGATTAAGATTATAGCTAAACCAAATTTGGGTGGACAGTTTATAAGTATCATCTACGAATCCTGTTGGATGATACGGATGGCTGACGAAGGAGGTCAAAAACGAAGCTTTACAATTATAAAACGCTTTAGATAAGGCGACAGAAAGGAGAGGATGGATTATTGCCTTAAGACATTAGAACTGACTTAGCCTTAACAACCCAAGGACCTGATTTAAATAACAATAAACTTGGATATTTCTAATAGGTTTGAAAGTCGACAGCCTTGCCCAATACCATACCATCCATAGTAAGGACCTAGTTACCCCGCCCCTCCTCCCACCCAGGACCAGTTCTTCTAGAAGACGTTTCAAGAGTATTGTCGGGACTTTAAAAACATTTTGCGAGACAGTAATACTGGGAGACTTCAATATCTGTTTTCAGCAGCAAAATAACGGGCTATGCAAAAGGTATAAGCAAATCCTAGGTTTAAATAGTTACTCTCAACTAATTAATACACCAACCCCGGATCACACAGTTTCTCAGCCACCCTAAATTGTGACCACATACTTTGTAACCGTTTCTGAGAACATTAGTCAGGCGTCATTACCACAGGTCTTAGTGATCATTTCATCATTTACTGCACCAGGGGATAGGATAGGCCTACACACAATAAAAATGAGGTCAACTAGAACTAGCAAGTACAAGAAACCCTGGTAAATAGGCTACACAATGTTACTGGACAGAGATAAGGTTGCACGGACGTAAACGATGCCTGGAAAATTCAAAACAATGTTCACTAATCCATCCTGATAATATGCACCAGTAAAGATGGTTAGGATAAACGCGAAGAACTGAACCCCCTGGATGACTACTGAGAGATATTTCGATAATATTGAAAATTTCAGAGACCAGCTTGCTAAAAAGATTTAAAGCACAGAACAGGACATTGCAGCACTAAATTAGATTCCAAAGGTGAGGAACAGAGTGCAGAGACTTATAAAAGGTAGCAAAGGCAAAGCACTATTGCCCGAAAATTGAAGAGTATAAGCATAACCCCAGAAAACCTCTGGCAACAACAAAACAGTTGGGGTATAAGGCGCCATAAAGCCCGTAGATAGGTCAACATAGTACTCACTATCGATATGACGGAGTGGCACACGAAACATCGTAAAGTGCAAATTAGCGCTTTACTTCTTCTCAACACACGCGTTGCATCAACACTAGTAAGTAAACTACCAGCTGCATCAAATACTTTAACACAGAACTCTGATATTTTCAAAACATACTATAAACCATAAAGGTAACCCCAAACTATTGGCAACTATAAGGAATGCTCATGATTTTATCAAAAAGAACTAGCAGGTTATAACCCAAATAAGAGCATCAGGGCCCTGATACCATCCCGTCTAAGTTTCCTAAAAGAATGGTGCTTCTGAACAGTCAACTCCCTAAGCTCACATAATAAATTATCAATCACCACTAATAACCGTAGCCGGAATGGGTTCAAGGAGGCCAGAGTTACCCCTGATCTTCAAGAAAAATAGTAGTCCTGAATGTCAGCAACTATAAGGCCTGTTAGTAATACTCAGTACAAAATCCTAAATTCAGATAGGCAGTGTACTCTCAAGCATTTAAGTACCTTAATGACAACAACATCTCCATAGCTATCAATCGTGCTTAGAAGATCCAACGTCAACCGACACCCTCCCTTATCCTCTGATGCGGATTACCTGAGAGAATGAAATGTCAAAGGGAACCTCATAGGAGATGGTAAACCTTAGACCTGCAAAAGGCCTTCGATACTGATTAACCACATATATTATGTAAGAAACTTCAAGCTATCGGTATAGGTTCTGTAGATCCTGGTTTAAAGGTCCTACCTTAGCAAACAGTAGCAAAATTGTTAAATCAACAAAACGCGGAATCAGAATACCCATGCCGATAGCACTGGAGATTCCCCAAGGTATATCTGGGTCCCTTATATATCCTTATAGTTATGTCAATGAACATCCTATCAGTGTAAAGTGCAAACTCCTACTGAATATGCAGATGACATGCTCATGTTTAGAAGTCAGGTAAAGACCCACAATATCATTGCTAATGTCTTTAACACTGGGAACTGGAGCCTTTCAGCAAATGGTTAGTAGACAACAAACTATCAATTACACCTCGGAAAACTGAAGCCATTTCTCTTTGGCACGAACCAAAACTGAGAAGGGTAAATACCATCAAAAACCAGTGTAATGGGGAGCCCAACACTTTGTGTTATTCATCAGCAAAATATCTGGGAAATCCTCCTTTGACCAATGCATGTCACGGAGAATTGGATAGGAACCGGTAGTAAAGAAAGTGAATCAAGAGACAGAAGTTCCTGTATAGACAAGCACAGTGTCTACCTACTGAGGCTCGCAAGATAGACTGCAAATCACCCAGAACAAAATCGTAAGATTCATCCTGGTGGCTGGGACCAAGAGAACATGTAGGCCAGGATGAATTACAGCAGTTGATATGCAGAATTAAGACAGAGTAAATCAACTTGAAGCAAATCAGTTTACAAAATCTCACAGGTCCAGAAAACTTTGCTGTCAATTTTTGTCAAGGTTGGGAACCAAAACAATCATAGAACTTAGGGGTGAGAGAGCACAACTCTGTGGTTATAGACCCACAGTCCTTGCCAGGCTGTCAAACACCTTTTATATTTGAATCAGCAATAAAGGAATGGAACAGACTTACCCACACATGTCAAAGCCAGTCATAGCATGAACCAGTTTCAAGAAGAGTGCCAAAAGTTGTCTGAAGAATGTAGCTACAGAAAGGGAGGGGAAAGATTTTCTATTTTTTTTAGCTAACATACGTATAAATTTTACCTTATTCCTAGTAATGACCCTCGTATTGTAATAGTCTTAATGACCCTCGTGTAGTAGATAGTCTTAATGACCCTCGTGTAGTAGATAGTCTTAATGACCCTCGTGTAGTAGATAGTCTTTTTAGTATGATAATAAGATGTCTTCATTATAGAATAATAAGAAAATATTATAACCTTTATATTATAATAATAAGGTAAAAGGACCCCAATGGAAATAAGTCACTCTGTCTGACTTTTTTGGGTTATCCTAGGTTCTCTACACATATGCTGCTATGTATGATAATTCTATGTAACTGTATTTGTGTATACCTGAATAAACTTACTTACCTATTGATCCCCTTCTAGCATTTAACCTGGTTCTGGCATTGTAGCAAATTGTTGTTAGTAAAAATTATGACCAAATTATCCTGTACCAGACTGAGTACACAACATTTATTAAATGAAAGTCTGAGAAGTTTGCTAAACCAAATAATGTCTAGGGTTTACACTACGTCCAGTTGAGGAAGAAAGTAAGTTTCCCGAAAAAATTAATTGCGACACTTTCTGTGTATCTGTATAAAGGCAGATTTATGACTGCAGACATGAATTAATAACCGTTCTGTTATCTCAGTCAAAAGTAAAAAACGATAAAAATTATATTAGAAAGCAACCGAATATACTGAAATGGAAGAAGTGTTACGATGGCAGGTCGGTAATTATCATACCGAATGTGAGGCTCGGTCTTTATAATTATGTCTTACAGAATATTGGTAGTGGTAAGCTCAAGGGTAAATTTCAATCACCTCTTGCATGAACACCAGCCTCTACAAGCAGTTTATATATTAATGAAACCACGAAACGAATAATATTTATGCATTTACCCAACTGCAGCCAGTCGGGGTTAGACCCTGCGACACATTCTTGAGACGGGAGAATGTGTCGCAGGATTTAATCCTGGCTGGGCGCAGTTTAGTGAGTATATATAGGACGGCATCACCTCTAGAACTGGACTGGGGACCCCTCACCCTCAGAGATATAATCCTATGTGAACTTTATAAACAAGATACAATAACAAAGATAGATTTAAGAGAACAAACATAAATGACATCTCAGTCTACATCTCAAATACTTCATCCAGCTTCCTGGCGGTTGGCCATGTACCTAGAATACGGCAGGAATTTTCCCTCGGGGTTGGAACACTGAGTGAAAGGGGAAGCTGGCCGCTCTGGGGTCCTTGTTTTTCGTGATAAGCTTTTCACCTAACTTCCCCCCAAGGGTCTCCGACCCTGCTTGGGCAAAGTTATAGTAAGGTAGCAGCCTCTTGCATTTGTTAGTCTTCTGGGTCTTCCTGAAACTGGCAGCTCCACCCCCTTCGGCTTCAGAGTACGGAAAGTAGGTTTAAGCTGAAGTAGAGGCGCAGATGTAGTCTCATACAATCTGCTTACTATCCTTCTAGGGAAGCATGGTGACTCCATCTGGATGCCTTTAGTTTCAGTCATATCTCATTATTGAGGTTCCCGTTCTGCCAGGAAACGAGCTGCTAAGTGGACAGCTACATCTTTCCGAATGGCCTCTAGATCGAGTCGAGTGCCCAGGGAGACAGGTAAAGTGATTTTTCCTGAATGCAGTGCCTTCACCGCTAGGGGGCGAGCTTTGTCCTTTCTAGAAGCGTTGTTGAGCATTGTGTCGGCGATTTTGTCCATGATCGGTTTGTCCCAGTTTGTGCTCTCTGGGAGTAGCTCCTCTTCTAGGGGAGGTCCTTGCAGCGGCGAAGACGCTGTTGGTCTTGGGTACTGCACCCTGCAGTCTTCTTCCGCCGACCGAATCTAACTACCCTGCAATCCTTCCCTCAACCCCACCCCCACCCTTCATCCCCTCCCCTATCCCTCAACACCTCCCCTATCCCTAAACCCCTCCCCTAATCCCTAAAACCCCTTCCCCCAACCTTCAACCCCCTCACCATCCCTCAACCTCTCTCCATCCCGCAACCGCTTCCATCCCCCAACCCCCCATCCCCTAACTCCTCTCAATCCCTCAACCCCCATTCCTCAACCCTTCTATCCCTCAACCTCTCCCCCACCCTCAATCCCTTCCCATTTCTCAACCCCTCCCCGTCCCCTCCACATCCGTCAACCCCCATTCCTCAACCCTTTCCCCATCCCTCAACTACTTAACCATCCCTAAACCTCTTCCCCATCTCTTAACCCCTCCCCATCCCACAACTCTGTCCCCATCACTCAACCCCTACCCCATGCTACCTCTCATCCATCCCTCATTACACACACTCACGGCCTCCGTTGCATCAGTTGATACAGTAGCAGGTGCTACACTTGATACTGCAGCAGATGCTACTGTTGATACTGCAGCTGGTGCTACTGATGATACTGCAGCTGGTGCTACTGATGATGCTGCAGCTGGTGCTACTGATGATACTGCAGCTGGTGCTACTGTTGATACTGCAGCAGGTGCTACTGATGATACTGCAGCAGGTGCTATACTGTTGATACTGCAGCAGGTGCTACTGTTGATACTGCAGGGAGGTTTCTACTGATGATACGCAGCAGGTGCTAAATGATTAAAACTGCAGCTGGGGGCTACTGATTCTGCAGCGGTGCTTTCCCGATACTGCGCAGGTTAATGCCCATGATGCAACTGGTGCAACTTTAAGAACTGCAGCGGGGGCTACGATGATAATTTCAGCAGGGGCTTTTGATATATGCAGCAGGGGCTAAATGAAAAAACTGCAGCTGGTGCAAATGATGAAACGCAGGGAGGGGGCTTTTTCCGATGATACGCAACATTTCTACTGATGATACTGCAAACAGGTGGTACTGATGGGTACTGGATAGGGTTTTTTTCTGATTTTTAAAATGCAGCAGGTTTCTACTGAGATACTTTCAGCAGGTGCTACTGATGAAACTCCAAAAAAAAAGGTCTACTGTTGATACTTGCAGTAAATTGGGTACTGATGATACCCACCCGGTGCTAATGATGAACCGCACAGGTCTACTGTTTTTAATACTGCCGTAGGTGTTTCTGTTTAAAATGGGAGCTGGTTTTACTTTGATAAAGCAGCTGAGCTTACTGTTTTGAAACTGCAGCTGATGCTACTGTTGAAACTGCGCTGGGGCCTACTGTTGAAACGCAGCGGTGCTACGTTGATACTTTCAGCTGGGGCTACTGTTATACTGCAAAAGGTGCCCACTGTTGATACTTTCAAACAGGGGCTACTGTTTTACTGGGAGCAGGTGCTGCATTGATACTGCAAACAGGTGCTAAATGATGATAAAATGCAGCTGGGGCACTGATGATATGGGAGCTGGGGCTACTGTTGAAACTGCAGTAAAAAGCGGGTGTTTTTATACGCACCTGGGCTATGAAGAATGGAGCTGGTTTCTACTGTTTATACTTTTGTAGCGGGTGCGTTGTACTGGGACTGGTGCTACTGAGATATGGGACTGGTGCTACGTTTATAAATGCAGTAGGTGCCCACTGATGATCCCGAAGTAGGGCTCTGATGAACTGCGTAGGGCAACTGTTTATACTGCAGTGGGGCTACTGTTATACTGCAGCGGTTCCCCTTTTTTAACTGGGAGCGGTACTGTTTGATACTGCAAACTGGGGCTACTGTTTATACTGCAGCGGGGCTACTGTTCATTAAAAGCACCAGGTGGGGACTGGGTTTAATAACCCGCAGCAGGTGCTCTGTTGATTTTGCAGCTGGTCCTACCGATAACAAGGCAGCTGGGGCTACTGGTTTAAACTGCCGGGGCTTTCCGCGTTGATACTTTCACCTTGGGGGCTACTTTGATACCCCCCAGCAGGTGTACTGAAGATACCCCCCAGCAGGGGCTACTGAGATACTTTCAAACTTGGGGCTTTCTGAACAAAGGCATTGGTGCTACTGTTGATACGCAGCAGGGCAAATGATGATAATGAAGTAGGGGGGGCTACTGATTATACGGGGTAGGTGCTACTGAAGTGCGCAGTAGGTGCCCAAATGGTTTTCCCAAATGCAGCAGGGCTACGTTTATGCTGGGTTTGGGGCCAACTGTTGATACTGCAGCTTTGGGGGTACGATGAATTTCTGCATCAGGTGCTACTGATGAAAACTGCAGCAAAGGGGCTACTGTTGATACTTCAAGGGGCCTGTTTATACTGGGAGTAGGTTCTACTGTTAAAACTGGGAGTAGGTGCTACTGGATGCTGCAAAAAGGTGCCCACTGTTTTTATACCCGGGGGGTAAGGGGGGCTAAATGAGATACTGCAGTAGGGGGCTTTCTGATACTGCATAGGGCAAAATTTTTGACAAATGCAGTAGGTTTCTACTGTTGAACTGGGAGTAGGGGCTCTGTTGAGCTGCAGCGGAGCTACTGATGATACTGCAGCAGAAAGCAAATGTAATGATACTGGCAGCAGGGGCCCAAATGACGAACTGAAGAGGGCTTTCTGATGAACTGCAGAAAGGGGCTACTGAGATACTGCAATTCGCTACTGAAGCACTGCAAATAGTTGCTACTGATGAAAACGCAGCAGGGTTTTACTGTATACTGCAGCAGGTGCACGTTCCCTACTGCCCGTAGGTGCTACGAAAGAAACTGCAGCAGGTGCTACTGATATAAATGCAAAACAGGTTTCAACTGATGATACTGCACAGGGGCTACTGTTGTTTTTGCAGCAGGTGCTACTGAAGTTATTGCAGCAGGTGCTCTACTGATGATACTGCAGTACGTGCTACTGTTGATACTGCAACAGGTGCTACTGTTGATACTGCAGTAGGTGCTACTGTTGATGCTGCAGCAGGTGCTACTGTTGATACTTCAGTAGGTACTACTGTTGATGCTGCAGCAGGTGCTACTGTTGATGCTGCAGCAGGTGCTGCTGTTGATACTGCAGTACGTGCTACTGTTTATGCTGCAGTAGGTGCTACTGTTGATAGTGCAGTAGGTGCTACTGTTGATGTTGCAGTAGGTGTTGCTGTTGATGCTGCAGTAGGTGCTACTGTTGATACTGCAGTAGGTGCTACTGATAATACTGCAGCTGGTGCTACTGATGATACTGCAGCTGGTGCTACTGTTGATGCAGCAGGTGCTGTTGTTGATACTGCAGAAGGTGCTACTGTTGATACTGCAGTAGGTGCTGTTGATACTGCAGTAGGTGCTACTATTGATACTGCAGTAGGTGCTACTGACGATACTGCAGCTGGTGCTACTGACGATACTGCAGCTGGTGCTACTGATGATACTGCAGCTGGTGCTACTGATGATACTGCAGCTGGTGCTACTGATGATACTGCAGCTGGTGCTACTGATGATACTGCAGCTGGTGCTACTGATGATACTGCAGCTGGTGCTACTGATGATACTGCAGCAGGTGCTACTGTTGATACTGCAGCAGGTGCTACTGTTGATACTGCAGCTGGTGCTAGTGATGATACTGCAGCTGGTGCTACTTATGATACTGCAGCAGGTGCTGCTGATGATACTGTAGCTGGTGCTACTGGTGATACTGCAGCTGGTGCTACTGCAGCTGGTGCTACTGATGATACTGCAGCTGGTACTACTTATGATACTGCAGCTGGTGCTACTGATAATACTGCAGATGGTGCTAATGATACTGCAGCTGGTGCTACTGATGATACTGCAGCTGGGTGCTACTGATGATACTGCAGTAGGTGCTACTGATGATACTGCAGTAGGTGCTACTGATGATACTGCGGCTGGTGCTACTGACCATACTGCAGCAGGTGCTACTGACCATACTGCAGCAGGTGCTACTGATGATACAGCAGCAGATGCTTTCTGTTGATATTGCAGCTCTTGCTACTGATGATACTGCAGCTGGTGCTACTGTTGATACTACAGCAGGTGCTACTGATGATACTGCAGCTGGTGCTGCTGATGATACTGCAGCAGGTGCTACTGATGATACTGCAGTAGGTGCTACTGATAATACTGCACCAGGTGCTACTGATAATACTGCAGTAGGTGCTACTGATAATACTGCAGTAGGTGCTACTGATAATATTCCAGTAGGTGCTACTGATAATACTGCAGTAGGTACTACTGATAATACTGCAGCAGGTGCTACTGATAATACTGCAGCAGGTGCTACTGATAATACTGCAGCAGGTGCTACTGATGATACTGCAGCAGGTGCTACTGATAATACTGCAGCAGGTGCTACTGATGATACTGCAGCTGGTGCTACTGATAATACTGCAGCAGTTGCTACTGATAATACTGCAGCAGGTGCTACTGATGATACTGCAGCTGGTGCTACTGATAATACTGCAGCAGGTGCTACTGATGAACCTGCAGCTGGTGCTACTGATGATACTGCAGCAGGTGCTACTTATAATACTGCAGCTGGTGCTGCAGATGATACTGCAGCAGGTGCTACTGATGATACTGCAGCTGGTGCTACTGATGATACTGCAGCTGGTGCTACTGATGATACTGCAGCAGGTGCTACTGATGATACTGCAGCAGGTGCTACTGATACTGCAGCAGGTGCTACTGATGATACTGCAGCAGGTGCTACTGATGATACTGCAGCAGGTGATACTGATGATACTGCAGCAGGTGCTACTGATGATACTGAAGCAGGTGCTACTGATGATACTGAAGCAGGTGCTACTGATGATACTGAAGCAGGTGCTACTGATGATACTGCAGCAGGTGCTAATGACACTGCAGCTGGTGCTACTGATGATACTGCAGCTGGTGCTACTGATGATACTGCAGCAGGTGCTACTGATGATACTGAGCGGTGCTATGTTGATACGCAAGGGTGCTATGTTGATACCGCAGCAGGTGCTACTGATGATACTGCAGCAGGTGCTACTGATGATACTGCAGCAGGTGCTACTGATGATACTGCAGCAGGTGCTACTGATGATACTGCAGCAGGTGCTACTGATGATACTGCAGCAGGTGCTACTGATGATACTGCAGCAGGTGGTACTGATGATACTGCAGCAGGTGCTACTAATGACACTTCAGCTGGTGCTACTGATGATACTGCAGCTGGTGGTACTGATGATACTGCAGCTGATGCTACTGATGATAGTGCAGCTGGTGCTACTGATGATACTGCAGAACGTGCTACTTATAATGCTGCAGCAGATGCTGCTGATGATATTGCAGCAGGTGCTACTGATGCTACTGCAGTAGGTGCTACTGATGCTACTGCAGTAGGTGCTACTGTTGATACTGCAGTAGGTGCTACTGAGGATACCTCAGCAGGTGCTACTGATGATACCGCACCAGTTGCTACTGTTGATACTGCAGTAGGTGCTACTGTTGATACTGCAGTAGGTGCTACTGTAGACACTGCAGCTGGTGCTACTGTTGATACTGCAGCTGGTGCTACTGTTGATACTGCAGCTGGTGCTACTGTTGATACTGCAGCTGGTGCTACTGCTGATACTGCAGCAGGAGCTACTGTTGATACTCCAGCAGGTGCTACTGTTGATACTGCAGCAGGTGCTTCTGATGATACTGCAGCTGGTGCTACTGATAAGGCAGCTGGTGCTACTGTTGATACTGCAGTAGGTGCCACAGATGATACTGCACTAGGTGCTACTGATAATACTGCAGCAGGTGCTACTGTTGATACTGCAGTAGGTGCTACTCTTGATACCGCAGTAGGTGCTACTGTTGATACTGCAGCAGGTGCTATGGTTGATACTGCAGCAGGTGCTACTGTTGATACTGCAGTAGGTGCTACTGTTGATGCTGCAGTAGGTGCTACTGTTGATGCTGCAGTAGGTGCTACTGTTGATACTGCAGCTGGTGCTATTGTTGATGCTGCAGTAGGTGATACTGTTGATGCTGCAGGTGCTACTGTTGATGCTACAGCAGGTGCTACTGTTGATACTGCAGTAGGTGCTACTGCTGATGCTGCAGCAGGTGCTACTGTTGATGCTGCAGCAGGTGCTACTGTTGATGCTGCAGCAGGTGCTACTGTTGATGCTGCAGCAGGTGCTACTGTTGATGCTGCAGCAAGTGCTGCTGTTGGTACTGCAGTAGGTCCTACTGATGATACTGCAGCTGGTGCTACTGATGATGCTGCAGCTGGTGCTACTGTTGATACTACACCAGGTGCTACTGATGATACTGCAGCTGGTGCTACTGATGATGCTGCAGCTGGTGCTACTGTTGATACTACACCAGGTGCTACTGATGAAACTGCAGGAGGTGCTACTGTTGATACTGCAGCAGGTGCTGCTAATAATACTGCAGCTGGTGGTACTGATGATACTGCAGCTGGTGCTACTGATGATACTGCAGCTGGTGCTACTGTTGATACTACAGCAGGTACTACTGATGATACTGCAGCAGGTGCTACTGAAGATACTGCAGTAGGTGCTACTGATGATACTGCAGTAGGTGCTACTGATGATACTGCAGCAGGTGCTACTGAAGATACTGCAGTAGGTGCTACTGATGATACTGCAGTAGGTGCTACTGATGATACTGCAGTAGGTGCTACTGATGATACTGCAGCAGGTGCTACTGATGATACTGCAGCAGGTGCTACTGATGATACTGCAGTAGGTGCTACTGATGATACTGCAGTAGGTGCTACTGATGAAAACTGCAGCAGGTGTACTGATGATACTGCAGTAGGTGCTACTGATGATACTGCAGTAGGTGCTACTGTTGATACTGCAGCAGGTGCTACTGATGATACTGCAGCAGGTGCTACTGAAGATACTGCAGTAGGTGCTACTGATGATGCTGCAGCTGGTGCTACTGTTGATACTACAGCAGGTACTACTGATGATTCTGCAGCTGGTGCTACTGTTGATACTACAGCAGGTACTACTGATGATACTGCAGCAGGTGCTACTGAAGATACTGCAGTAGGTGCTACTGATGATACTGCAGTAGGTGCTACTGATGATACTGCAGTAGGTGCTACTGATGATACTGCAGCAGGTGCTACTGATGATACTGCAGTAGGTGCTACTGATGATACTGCAGTAGGTGCTACTGATGATACTGCAGTAGGTGCTACTGATGATACTGCAGCAGGTGCTACTGATGATACTGCAGTAGGTGCTACTGATGATACTGCAGTAGGTGCTACTGATGACACTGCAGTAGTTGCTACTGATGATACTGCAGCAGGTTCCACTGATGATACTGCAGCAGGTGCTACTGTTGATACTGCGGCAGGTGCTACTGTTGATACTGCAGCAGGTGCTACTGTTGATACTGCAGTAGGTGCTACTGATGATACTGCAGCAGGTGCTACTGATAATACTGCAGCAGGTGCTACTGATAATACTGCAGCAGGTGCTACTGTTGATACTGCAACAGGTGCTACTGTTGATACTGCAGCAGGTGCTACTGTTGATACTGCAGTAGGTGCTACTGATGATACTGCAGCAGGTGCTACTGATAATACTGCAGCAGGTGCTACTGATAATACTGCAGCAGGTGCTACTGTTGATACTGCCAGGTTGCTACTGTTGATACTGCAGCAGGTGCTACTGTTGACACTGCAGTAGGTGCTACTGATGATACTGCAGCAGGTGCTACTGAAGATACTGCAGCAGGTGCTACTGTTGATACTGCAGTAGGTGCTACTGATGATACTGCAGCAGGTGCTACTGATAATACTGCAGCAGGTGCTACTGTTGATACTGCAACAGGTGCTACTGTTGATACTGCAGCAGGTGCTACTGTTGATACTGCAGTAGGTGCTACTGATGATACTGCAGCAGGTGCTACTGATGATACTGCAGCAGGTGCTACTGTTGATACTGCAGTAGGTGCTACCTTGAGATGCAGTAGGTCTACTTTACATGCGTAGGTGCTACTGTTGATACTGCAGCAGGTGCTACTGATGATACTGCAGCAGGTGCTACTGTTGATACTGCAGTAGGTGCTACTGTTGATACTGCAGTAGGTGCTACTGTTGATACAGCAGCTGGTGCTACTGTTGATGCTGCAGCAGGTGCTACTGTTGATACTGCAGTAGGTGCTAATGTTGATGCTGCAGTAGGTGCTACTCTTGATACTGAAGTAGGTGCTACTGTTGATACTACAGCAGGTGCTACTGATGATACTGCAGCTGGTGCTGCTGATGATACTGCAGCAGGTGCTACTGTTGATACTGCAGCAGGTGCTACTGTATATACCGCAGCAGGTGCTACTGATGATACTGCAGTAGGTGCTACTGATAATACTGCACCAGGTGCTACTGATAATACTGCAGTAGGTGCTACTGATAATACTCCAGTAGGTGCTACTGATAATACTCCAGTAGGTGCTACTGATAATACTGCAGTAGGTACTACTGATAATACTGCAGCAGGTGCTACTGATAATACTGCAGCAGGAGCTACTGATGATACTGCAGTAGGTGCTACTGATGATACTGCAGCAGGTGCTACTGATGATACTGCAGCAGGTGCTACTGATGATACTGCAGCAGGTGCTACTGTTGATACTGCAGCAGGTGCTACTGTTGATACTGCAGCAGGTGCTACTGTTGATACTGCAGCAGGTGCTACTGTTGATACTGCAGCAGGTGCTACTGTTGATACTGCAGCAGGTGCTACTGTTGATACTGCAGCAGGTGCTACTGTTGATACTGCAGCAGGTGCTACTGTTGATACTGCAGCTGGTTGCTGCTGATACTGCAGTTTTCTCTGGTGCTGCACTTGGGGTTTCTGCTGTTGATGGGATGGTAGGTGGGAGGGATAATATATGGCACGAGTCCTCTCACACGTGCTGTTGATGGGATGGTAGGTGGGAGGGATAATATATGGCACGAGTCCTCTCACACGTGCTGTTGATGGGATGGTAGGTGGGAGGGATAATATATGGCACGAGTCCTCTCACACGTGCTGTTGATGGGATGGTAGGTGGGAGGGATAATATATGGCACGAGTCCTCTCACACGTGCTGTTGATGGGATGGTAGGTGGGAGGGATAATATATGGCACGAGTCCTCACAGTGCTGTTGATGGATGGGAAGGTGGTAGGGATAATATATGGCACGAGTCTCCACACGTGCTGTTGATGGATGGTAGGTGGGAGGGATAATATATGGCCGAGTCCCCCACACGTGCTGTTGATGGATGGTAGGTGGGGGGAATATTGGCACGAGTCCTCTCACAGTGCTGTTGATGGGATGGTAGGTGGGAGGGATAATATATGGCACGAGTCCTCTCACACGTTCCTGTTTCATGTAGGTTGTCTTTATTTCTTAGTAACATAAGACTGATTGTTGCTTCCCGTGTGTGTACTCGTCTAGTTGAGGTTGCGGGGGTCAAGTTCAAGTCCTCGCCCCGCCTCTCACTGGTCCCCTACTAATCCCCTTTCCCTGACCCTTTACTTTATCATACCTGCTTAAAGGGTATTATGGATCCCGCCTCCACACTTCGCTTCCCAAACTATTCATTGTGACTACTCTGTGGCTGAAGAAATACTTTTTAACATCCCTGTGATTCATCAGTGTGTATCAACTTCAAATGTGTCCACTTGTTGGTGTCCATCTCTGGAATATTCTGTCTTTGTCACTTGTCAATTCCTTCCATATTTTGTATGTCGTTATCATGTCCCTCCTATCTTTCTTGTCCACCAGTGTGTCAGGTCGATTTCCCTTAACCTCTCCTCGTAGACATACCTTAGGTTCTGGGAGGAATTTGTATCAACCTTTTACTTTCTCTAGTTTCTTACGTGCTGGCTAGGGTGGGTTCCAAACTGGTGCCGGGATATCAATATGGGCCCACGTACACGGTGTACAGGGTCCTGAACGATTCCTTAATATGTCGGAATGCTGTTCTGAGGTTTGCTAGGCGCCCATATGTTGCAGCAGTTATTTAGTTGATATGCGCTTTAGGAGATGTGCCTGGTATTATACTCACCCCAAGATCTTTTTCCTTGAGTGAGGTTTGTAGTCTCTGGCCCCCCTTGACTGTACTCCGTCTGTGGTCTTCTTTGCCCTTCCCCAATCTTCATGACTTTACACTTGGTGGGATTGAACTCCAGGAGCCAATTGCTGGACCAGGTCTGCAGCCTGTCCAGATCCTTTTGTTGTTCTGCCTGGTCTTCAATCGAATGAATTCTTCTCATCAACTTCGTCATCTGTAAACAGGGACACTTCGGAGTCTATTCCTTCCGTCACGTCGTTCACAAATACCAGAAACAGCACTGGTCTTAGGCCTGACCCTGTGGGACCCCGCTGATCACAGGCGCCCACTCTAACACCTCACCACGTACCATGACTCGCTGCTGTCTCCCTGATCCATTGTAGTGCCTTCCCTGTTATCCCTGCTTGGTCCTTCAGTTTTTGCACTAATCTCTTCTGTGGAACTGTGTCAAACGCCTTCTTGCAGTCCAAGAAAATGCAATCCACCCAACCCTCTCTCTCTTGTCTTACTGCTGTTACCCTGTCATAGAACTCCAGTAGGTTTGTGACACAGGATTTTCCGTTCCTGAAACCATGTTGGCTGCTGTTGATGAGATCATTCCTTTCTAGGTGTTCCACCACTCTTCTCCTGATAATCTTCTCCATGACTTTGCATACTATACATGTCAGTGACACTGGTCTGCAGTTTGGTGCTTCATGTCTGTCCCCTTTTTTAAAGATTGGGACTACATTTGCTGTCTTCCATGCCTAAGGCAATCTCCCTGTTTCGATAGATGTATTGAATGTTGTTGTTAGGGGTACACATAGCGCCTCTGCTCCTTCTCTCAGGACCCATGGAGAGATGTTATCCGGCCCCATTGCCTTTGAGGTATCTAGCTCACTCAGAAGCCTCTTCACTTCTTCCTCGGTTGTGTGTACTTGGTGGTGTACCCCACCTCTCCGTCTTTCTGGAGCCCCTTCTGTCTCCTCTGTGAACACTTCTTTGAATCTCTTGTTGAGTTCCTCACATACTTCACTGTCATTTCTTGTTGTTTCTCCTCCTTCCTTCCTTAGCCTGATTACCTGGTCCTTGACTGTTGTTTTCCTCCTGGTGTGGCTGTATAACAGTTTCGGGTCAGATTTGGCTTTCGCTGCTGTGTCGTTTTCATATTGTCGTTGGGCCTCCCTACTTATCTGTGCATATTCGTTTCTGGCTCTATGACTGCTCTCCTTATTCTCATGGGTCCTTTGATTTCTGTATTTCTTCCATTCCCTAGCACACTTGGTTTTTGCCTCCCTGCACCTTTGGGTGAATGATGGCCTCATCCTGGCTTTTTCATTATTCATGTTACCCTTGGGTACAAACCTCTCCTCAGCCTCCTTGTACATTGTTACATATTCCATCATCTCATTAACTGGCTTCCCTGCCTGTTCTCTGTCCTACTAAACCCCATTCAGGAAGTTCCTCATTCCCGTGTAGTCCCCTTTCTTGTAGTTTGGCTTCATTTGCCCTGGCTTTCCTGCTTCCCCCTCCACTTGTAGCTCTACCGTGTATTCGAACCTTAATATTGACAAATGCAAAGTTCTAAATGTTGGACAGGAAAATAACCATGCCACATATAAACTAAATAATGTAGATCTTAATACTACTGATTGCGAAAAGGATTTAGTAGTTCTGGTTAGCAGTAACCTAAAACCAAGACAACATTGCATTAGTGTTCGCAAAAAAGCTAACAGAATTCTTGGCTTCATATCTAGAAGTATAAATAACAGAAGTCCTCAGGTTGTTCTTCAACTCTATATATCCTTGGTTAGGCCTCATTTACATTATGCTGCTCAGTTCTGGTTACCGTATTACAGAATGGATATAAATGCTCTGGAAAACGTACAAAGGAGGATGACAAAGATGATCCCATGTATCAGAAATCTTCCCTATGAGGATAGACTGAGGTCCCTGAATCTGCACTCTCTAGAAAGACGTAGAATTAGGGAAGATAAGATCGAGGTGTATACAGTGGACCCCCGCATAACGATTACCTCCGAATGCGACCAATTATGTAAGTGTATTTATGTAAGTGCTTTTGTATGTGTATGTTTGGGGGTCTGAAATGGACTAATCTATTTCACAATATTCCTTATGGGAACAAATTCGGTCAGTACCGGCACCTGAACATACTTCTGGAGTGAAAAAATATCGTTAACCGGGGGTCCACTGTATATGGAAAACAGTAATAAATAAAGGGGATGTAAATAGTGTACCGAAAATTTCCAGCCAAGACACGACTCCCAGCAATAGTTTCAATCCGGAAAAATTCAGATTCAGGAAGGATATAGGAAAGCACTGGTTTGGTAATAGAGTTGTGAATGAGTGGAACAAACTCCCGAGTACAGTTATTGAGGCTAAAACGTTGTGTAGTTTTAAAAATAGGTTAGATAAATACATGAGTGGGTGTGGGTGGGTGTGAGTTGGACCTGACTAGCTTGTGCTGCTGGGTCTGGTGCCGTGCTCGTTCCTTGAGTTTAGGTGACCAGACTGCATGGGTCATTGGGCTTATCCGGGGGAGCATTGACCTGCTCCGCATGGGTCAGTAGGTCTGTTGCAGTGCTCATTCTTTCTTATGTTATGTTGTCCTCCTTAAGATGCAACCCACTGAAGAAGGCTACTGTGTAGGCGTAGCGTTTCGGATTAAAGATACCAAAACGTTGCACGTCTTACTTATCAACTTGTTATTATATACCATTTTCATACTGGCGCAAGTTTGGAGACCACTGATCAAAACTATCCAAAAACTAGACTATCTAGATAGTAAGATACCTTTAACTCTCTAAAATACAAAACACCTCTTATTTGCTTAGTCTACAAAATACCTTTGCCACTGTCTACTGTACATAATCTCTAGTAAACGTTTAATTTTGTCATATTCTAGATAATCAATATGCTATGACTAATTCTGTCTAGATAGTCGAGGTTAGAAAAGTATAACTGGAGGATCACCGCTTCAGAGATACTGCTGATTTTTGGGCAGGGGTTGTGTAGCCCAAGTGTTTGCTCAGATACATGCAAGTGTAAAGTAAAGGGACACAAGTGCAACTAATGTAACATTTTATTGTGGCAACGTTTCGGTCTCCAGAAGCTTTATCAAGCTTGATACATATTGAGGTTAATTCTACAACATACAAGTGAACAATACCTAAATAGAGGTAAGGAACATTTTTTGTTGCAGTTATATTTATAAAGAAAGTCATATGACGGGGTGGATAAGAGAGCAATGTGGCAGATGTTGCTAATGTATTGAATAGGTGGTAAGTTATTAAAACCAATGAGGTTTTTATGTGGATAGTGAGGCTCGGGTATTTAGGAAAAAGGATTATTTTGTAGTTAAAGTCGACCTGATAGACATATGTGACAGCATACGCTTGCTTAATGTATTTATAGATGAACTTGTGAAAAATGTCAAACTTTGGGTAGTTTGAGCAAGGTGGCAATAAAAAATAATGAGTAAAGTAAAAGGACACAAGTGCAACTAATGTGACATTTATTGTGGCAACGTTTCGCTCTCCAGGAGCTTTATCAAGCCATTACAAACAATACATGGACACAGAGGGTATATAAAGGCTCAGAGTGTCCATGTATTGTTTGTAATGGCTTGATAAAGCTCCTGGAGAGCGAAACGTTGCCACAATAAATGTCACATTAGTTGCACTTGTGTCCTTTTACTTTACATATTGTCGGTAATTCTACCAACTTTATTACAAAAAATAATGAATTTTTTGATAAGTGGAGATGTTACAGCAGTTTTTTTTTTCGCTTATGGCATGGTTCTTTTGGGAGATTCTGAAGAGAAATTGCAAAGGTTAGTGAGGAAATTTTGGAGGGTATGTTAATGAGGAAAGAGGAAGGTGACGAGAGTAAAACAAACACTGTAGACGCTGAAAAAGTGGACTTCAAGTTGGAGGGAGAACGAAGGACGAAAATATATTTATATATTTAGGAGTGGACTGGTCGGAGGATGAGCCATAGAAATTACGAGTTGTGCAAGAAAGGTATAAAATACCGACAATATTGTCGGTATTTTATACCTTTCTTGCACAACTTGTCAGACACTGCAACATCATGGAATCTTGGTTCAGAGGACATCTACAAGACCTTCTTCACGGCTGTTGCAACTAACCCATCTCTTTGGGAAGGACCTACTTCCACTGGGGAATCCCGCCTACCAGTGACTGCCCTCGTCTGCTGCCCGTCCCTTCCACTGACGCCTATATAAACGCCAGTCTTCTTGCCTTTGCTCCAGATTCTCCTCCACCACGATGCTGTGAACACTAACTCCAAGGCCGAGGGACTGATTACCTCATCTTTTGTATATAGTTCTACTGTCTTCCTATTATGTCCTAGAATCTGTATTGATAAAGCCACTGGATGGCGAAACGTCTACAATAAAGATATCCAGATGTTGCACATGTGTCTTAACTTTCAGAAATTACGAGGGTGAAGAAGGTAGGTTGTGCACTGATGCATCTGTAGAGATAAAGAACTTTATCCAAAGAGGAAAAAGAAAAAATAATGTACCAGAGATTAACGGCACCAATACTGTATCATGGGTGTGAGGTCTGGGATTTATATGTAGTGAGGAGGATGCTAGTGATAGTGGAGGTGTCGTGTTTGAAGACATTAGAAGAACTTATCAACATCATTATTCAGAGAGTGTAAGTAGGGTTGTGGATATTCTGTGGATAATGAGAGAGGATAGAGCTAAATAGGAAGGTGTATAAATCTAGGGGTGGAGGGAACGACCGGCAGGGGTCGTCCCAGGAAAGGGTGAAGGGAAGGTGGTGAGGATGTTTTGAGAGCTAGGAGCTTAGACATACGCAAGGCTTGTGAGAATACATTAGATAGGAGTGGAGGCGCACTTTTTTTTTTATGACTAGACGTGCTGTTAGAGTGAGAGTGCGATAATATTTGTGAAGAGATACAGAGAAAATAGGTTAGCCGGACTTGAGTCCTGGAGGTGATTAGTACAGTGCCTACACTATGAGGGAGGGAAGGGGATGTTGCATTTCGGAGGGCCATCTGAAATGCTATGTGAGCACTCTTCTGGCACGACAGTGAATGATTGACGGTTAAGATATTTCTTTTTCAGGTTATCTTGCCTCAGAGGGCGATAACCAGTGTTTAAAATAATTAACAGATACCGGTAAACCATTGCTTTACTCGTGACCATTTTCGAGACCCTTTCTACGGCCGCTGTCACATAGCCATCACAACTTGGTTGATCAGGCACCTGTAGCAACAAGCTATCTAACTTCTCGAAAAATTTATCTTCGGTCAGGTGAAATTTCTGATATCTGCTGGTAGTACCTTCAAGAGCCACTAGTCAGTAGTTACACCTATGGTTCCTCTGCTCTTTCCTTAGTTCATTCCATACTTTCTCCCACATCTTTTACATCAATATGCTGTTATATGTTACAAAATACGATATCTATAAAGAACAGACATTTCCAGATCCCTAATTACAACATCTATAAAGAACAGACATTTCCAGATCTCTAATTACAACATCTATAAAGAACAGACATTCCAGATCCCTAATTACAACATCTATAAAGAACAGACATTTCCAGATCCCTAATTACAACATCTATAAAGAACAGACATTTCCAGATCCCTAATTACAACATCTATAAAGAACAGACATTTCCAGATCTCTAATTACAACATCTATAAAGAACAGACATTTCCAGATCTCTAATTACAACATCTATAAAGAACAGACATTTCCAGATCCCTAATTACAACATCTATAAAGAACAGACATTTCCAGATCCCTAATTACAACATCTATAAAGAACAGACATTTCCAGATCCCTAATTACAACATCTATAAAGAACAGACATTTCCAGATCCCTAATTACAACATCTATAAAGAACAGACATTTCCAGATCCCTAATTACAACATCTATAAAGAACAGACATTTCCAGATCTCTAATTACAACATCTATAAAGAACAGACATTTCCAGATCCCTAATTACAACATCTATAAAGAACAGACATTTCCAGATCCCTAATTACAACATCTATAAAGAACAGACATCTGGAGAAGTCTAATCTTCATAGAAAATTAAGATGTATAGTAGTTACATCTTACTTATATACACAAGTTAATATAAAAAGTCAAATAATAAATTAAATCATTAAAATCTCATTTTTACTATCAATGAAAATATGAGCAATATAACATTATATAGACAATATATATATAATATAGTTACTGCGTCCTTGCAATATTATAGCAATGTGTAAACTAGAGGCCAGACTCTCAAGTATCTTCCATGAATATATTATGAAATCTCTCTCTTCTATACAGTGTAATTATGCAAGTGCTATGAGGCGTTCTCATTAGCGTATAATATACGAACTAAGTACATCTTACAGCTCTGTTATCTTTCCTGCTGTGAAAGGCGCTGTGAACACGGAACGATATTTAAGTTAGGAGAGAACAAGTGATTTGAAAAGTACCATCACTGACCGTGAGTTAGTTTTGAAAGTTGTCAGTAACCACACTTTCTTCTTCTTGGTCTTTGAATCGTTTGTTTTTTTGTATTTTTCAAATTCAGGTTTCTGTGTATTGATTAAATTCTGAGTTCTTCGTTTGTCTGATTTCTAAGCAGTTGGAAATTGTCACCATTAAAAATATATTTTATTTTAATTTGCCCCCAGGAAAAAAATTTTGATATCTGTAGTTTTTCTGTTATTCTTTTTCGGTGACTTTCACAGTTTGGTATCATCTACCACTGATAATATGAGCTGTAATAAGTGTTCTTGGATGTATTATAAGTGTGAGAAACAGCAGTGGTGCTAGGACCTCACCTTGTACTGCTGAACTTTCTTCTTTGCTAAGCTAGACTTTACTTACTACCATACTGTGGTCACTTTATTACGGATTTAACTATTCATCCCCCTTATTTTTCCTATTATAATTATTGATCTTATTATGCGAGTTATTACTTCGTGATCATTTTATTAAATGCTCTTGAAGAATTTGTGCAGATTACTTCAGCAGTTCCATTTAACTTGACTCACAAAATCGTAATGACACGATTGCACACCATACCACGGGTGGGGTTAGAACCAGCGATCAGAGAGTCATAAATCTCTAGACCGACGCAGACTTGGGCTACGTATATCTGAAGGGTGTTTCGTGGGTCAATGCCTCCACGGACCAGTCCATGACCAGGCCTCGTTGTGGATCAGAGCCTGATCAACCAGACTGTTACTGCCGGCCACACGAACAATGTTTCACGTAAATACGAATTCCGTAGAGTAGAAAATCTACGGAATTCTTAATTACATGAAACATTGCATTAATTAACGTTTACAAAATTTATAATGAATATATAAACTTACTGGATACTTATAGATTAAATAACAATGTCTCCAGCTATTTACAGAAATAATGATTCATATTATATGTATCAAATAGACTAATGTTTTACATAACATTGCCTGAAGTTGATATGATAGCCTACCAGTACCATTTTCTGGGTGGTAACAGCTGCAGAAAGAGGTCATTGTATGATGAGGCTGTTCAGATATGTTGGCAGTAATGCTGTTCATTGTAATGGTTCTCAGTGTCTCATGAAGCGACGTGTAGCTCATGTTTCTCCATAAAGGAAATAATTTAGTGTCTCAGCATCCTCCGAAATATATTTTACAATGTTTGATGTTAGTGATACTGGTCTGCATAATGCTGTGCTGCTTCCTTTGTGAGAAAAGGGCTGTCCCCGCAATTTTTAGTCAGTGGGAATTCATAAGAATAGAATCTCTCTCTTCTCCTCCCCAAAAAAAAAAAAAATAAAAACATGATTGCTTTTGCTATTCGTGCTTTGCCTTTATATATAAATACTGCACCCCAGGAATCATGGCCAGGTTTATTATTTTTTTGTTAGAAAAAGAATATTTGGCTCCTGAAATGGGCCATTGTAGACCAATGATTATAAAAGTGGTTAAACATCCGCTTGTCTCCTTGGTGATGGAGACAAGCGGATGTCTCCATCACCAGGATGCGTGTCTTCTGATATGGGTCTTTGTTAGACGATGATTCTCGTTAGTGGATTCTTCGTTAGACTGTCTAACAAAGAATTCCACACAGTACTATCCCTAGATGAATTGATATTGGTAAGTATATTTGAGAATATATTAAACTGTGTATATTTACTGAGAAACAGAACTCTTGGGGTAAATACATTGATATAAATATCCCGGTGCATTTATCCTTAGAGATGCAGACCTTTCTGTTTATATATACACACATCTCGGTGTATAAACATTGATGCAAAACTTCGTGGTTAATGTACATACAAACGTACCTCTCATTATATATACATTGAACGACACATACGACTCTTTGAATACACTGATATTCACCTCTAGGTATATACAGTATATACGATGTGAGATACACTCCCCATGACTCACGAAATCCTAATAACAAACCAGGGAACGAGTGGGGTTTGAACTCACTGGCCATGGGTTCAAACTCCACCCGTTCCCTGGTCTATACGTACCTCCCATTTTACATACTTTGTGTAATACACATCTCTTGGTGTATATGTGTGTGTGTATATGCTGTGTTTGGATTTAGATTATTATTCAGTATGTTAATCAGAGGCGGCTCCAGACTTTCTGTACTGGGGTCGTGTGGGGAAGATTAGGGGTGTGTGGGGAGGTGAAGTTAGGTGTGGGTGTGGGGAGGTTAGGGGTGGCTATCGTGTTGGATAGAGTACTCAAACTCTTGTTACTTAGAGCTGTCATTGTTACCATGGGTGTTCATACATTCTCTTGAACCACTGACTAATCCTGAGATCAATGTTGCCATGATCTGCCATAGTTACACTCACCACTGAATCTATCATGAGTCACCGCTGCTTTGTCTACCATGAGATCATCGGCTAGTCCATCTTCACGTATTATTTGATGCATGTTCTTATACGTGTCCTTGTCACAGCTGACCTATATAACGTTGTTACCGCTTCACATCTTATGACAAAGCTCGTGTCACACTTCACTAGCTATCGAATAACCTATAGTAAATATGTGTAAAATCGTTTGACTACCGTCCATAGGATGAATATAGGAGACTATCACTTACATAATAAACACATATTAAAGATAATTAACAATATCAACTTAATAAGGAAGAGGCACTAAGAAATTACATATCATCAATGTTGAGAGTCATCACCTATCAGAACTAAGGGACTCATCACCTATCAGAACTAAGGGACTCATCACCTATCAGAACTAAGGGATTCATCACCTATCAGAACTAAGGGATTCATCACCTATCAGAACTAAGGGACTCATCACCTATCAGAACTAAGGGACTCATCACCTATCAGAACTAAGGGATTCATCACCTATCAGAACTAAGGGATTCATCACCTATCAGAACTAAGGGACTCATCACCTATCAGAACTAAGGGATTCATCACCTATCAGAACTAAGGGATTCATCACCTATCAGAACTAAGGGACTCATCACCTATCAGAACTAAGGGACTCATCACCTATCAGAACTAAGGGACTCATCACCTATCAGAACTAAGGGATTCATCACCTATCAGAACTAAGGGATTCATCACCTATCAGAACTAAGGAACTCATCACCTATCAGAACTAAGGGATTCATCACCTATCAGAACTAAGGGATTTCATCACCTATCAGAACTAAGGGACTCATCACCTATCAGAACTAAGGGATTCATCACCTATCAGAACTAAGGGACTCATCACCTATCAGAACTAAGGGACTCATCACCTATCAGAACTAAGGGACTCATCACCTTCTATCAGAACTAAGGGACTCATCACCTATCAGAACTAAGGGACTCATCACCTATCAGAACTAGGGACTCTCACCTATCAGAACTAAGGGACTCATCACCTATCAGAACTAAGGGACTCATCACCTATCAGAACTAAGGGATTCATCACCTATCAGAACTAAGGGATTCATCACCTATCAGAACTAAGGGACTCATCATCTATCAGAACTAAGGGATTCATCACCTATCAGAACTAAGGGATTCATCACCTATCAGAACTAAGGGACTCATCACCTATCAGAACTAAGGGACTCATCACCTATCAGAACTAAGGGACTCATCACCTATCAGAACTAAGGGATTCATCACGTTCTATCAAGATCAAGGAACTGAACACTATAAATTATCTCTCCACTTTCTCACTGCCTCTGTTATGTAAGTCACCGCAGCATCACTGCCTCTGTTATGTAAGTCACCGCAGCATCACTGCCTCTGTTATGTAAGTCACCGCAGCATCACTGCCTCTGTTATGTAAGTCACCGCAGCATCACTGCCTCTGTTATGTAAGTCACCGCAGCATCACTGCCTCTGTTATGTAAGTCACCGCAACATCACTGCCTCTGTTATGTAAGTCACCGCAGCATCACTGCCTCTGTTATGTAAGTCACCGCAGCATCACTGCCTCTGTTATGTAAGTCACCGCAGCATCACTGCCTCTGTTATGTAAGTCACCGCAGCATCACTGCCTCTGTTATGTAAGTCACCGCAACATCACTGCCTCTGTTATGTAAGTCACCGCAACATCACTGCCTCTGTTATGTAAGTCACCGCAACATCACTGCCTCTGTTATGTAAGTCACCGCAACATCACTGCCTCTGTTATGTAAGTCACCGCAGCATCACTGCCTCTGTTATGTAAGTCACCGCAGCATCACTGCCTCTGTTATGTAAGTCACCGCAGCATCACTGCCTCTGTTATGTAAGTCACCGCAACATCACTGCCTCTGTTATGTAAGTCACCGCAGCATGACTGCCTCTTATGTAAGTCACCGCAGCATGACTGCCTCTTATGTAAGTCACCGCAGCATGACTGCCTCTTATGTAAGTCACCGCAGCATGACTGCCTCTTATGTAAGTCACCGCAGCATGACTGCCTCTTATGTAAGTCACCGCAGCATCACTGCCTCTGTTATGTAAGTCACCGCAGCATCACTGCCTCTGTTATGTAAGTCACCGCAGCATCACTGCCTCTGTTATGTAAGTCACCGCAGCATCACTGCCTCTGTTATGTAAGTCACCGCAGCATCACTGCCTCTGTTATGCAAGTCACCGCAGCATCAACTGCCTCTGTTATGTAAGTCACCGCAGCATCACTGCCTCTTGTATGTAAGTCACCGCAGCATCACTGCCTCTGTTATGTAAGTCACCGCAGCATCACTGCCTCTGTTATGTAAGTCACCGCAGCATCACTGCCTCTGTTATGTAAGTCACCGCAGCATCACTGCCTCTGTTATGTAAGTCACCGCAGCATCAGCTTACGTAATCATGCTGCGCAACCGAAATGTTTCAGCAATAAATATGCACAAATTCTGCACGTGTTATTTATCAACAAGAAACACACTGACCTTGGCTCCTTTGGCAAGAAGAGTCTCAGCAAATGCTCGACCCAGGCCTCGAGCAGCGCCTGTTATGATAACAACACTACCAGCAATCTGCATACCGCCGCCGCCCCTGTACGTGCAATACAACATAACGTTAGTACATGTGAACTAGAAAATATACATCGAGAGGTGTATAAATGAAGAATTGTATGCACAATTCAAGATATTTATTGAGGAAACCTATCGTTTCGAGAGGCTTCCTCAGTTCAAGAGGTGAAGCACTGTGTATACAAGCTCAGAGCTTTTCTTAATGGTAATGAACAGGTAACATACAGCCTCAAAGACTATAACCATTAACCATCCAACATAATGAAGCACTGCGGTAGGCCTATTGGCCCCAGAAATTTCTAGAGAAGCATCTGGAGCTAAGGAAGAGATAGTAGGGTCCCAGGTGGTGCCGTTGATACAGATAGGGCACAGAAACTGTGTGTAAATTCGCAGAAGTTCTGTCTGTAAAATCACAGACGTTCTGTCTGTAAAGTCCCACACAAGTAATCTTCGAGTCCTGCCAGGGCAGCAGGCGAGTACACTGGGGTTCTAGGTAATAAAATCGAAGTTCTCTGTCTTGGAAGGGCACAGGGATGTAAGGCTTCTGTTGTTTAGTTAACAAATCGAGACAAATCTTTCTTTGAGGAAGACATATCAGCACGAAACTGCTTAAAGCCTGGAAAGATAAACACAAATGCCGTGAAATCCGATCCTTTATTGACAATGTTTCGCCTGTACAGTGGGCTTTGTTAATAAAGAATCGCATTATATTGCATTTGTATTTATTTTTTCCATCGTGTTGGTATTTTATATCTTTGATCTACAATGTTTAAAGCCTGTTAGAAGAAACTTCTAAGTAGGATACAAGAATGTTGATATTTTGAGGCTGAGCCGAGGAGGCTTTCTGACGTTATCTCATAGAAAGCAGTTACTGGAATGGTCCATATGAAACTGAGCAGAGGACACCTACACTTCACTTACCAAGACTTGAGGAAAGATGAATATTTTAGGCTAATTGGAAAGGCGTTCTGAAGTTCTAGACGAAAACCCAAGTGGTGATTCATGGAAGAGAAGATCAGTGTAACTAACAATGTTCAGCCTTGGCCATTAAGTCTTACAATACTTAAGGATTCTCATATCGCGTGAAAAATGAAATCGCTATAAAACTCATTAAATAGAAAATACTTGTAGTTAAGATACTCCCTAGAACGCTGGCGGGAGAGATACATGATCATATGGTTTAGAAAGACACTTGTCGGTATTTATTACCAAGGTTTATACCATCTTGTCACATGATCATATACACTTGGAAAATCCTAGAGGGATTAGCACCAAATTTGCACACGAAAATCACTCCCTATGAAAGCAAAAGACTTGGCAGACGATGCACCATCCCCCCAATGAAAAGCAGGGGTGTCACTAGCACGATAAGAGACCATACAATAAGTGTCAGGGACCCAATTGCCTTCCGGCATACGTAAGGGGGATAACCTGGCTGTCTTCAAGCAGGCACTGGACAAGCACCTAAAGTCAGTACCTGACCAGCCTACCTATGGTTCGTACGTCGGTTTGCGTGCGGCCAACAGTAACAGCTTGGTTGATCAGGCTCTGATCCACCACGAGGCCTGGTCACAAACCGAGCCGCGGGGGAGTTGACCCCCGGAACTTTCTCCAGGTATACTCCAGGTATATATTAGCCCTTTAGGGTTGGCAATTTTAAATTTTCATTGCACAAAATGAAAGGCAAGTATTTTTTAATAAAACCCATCATTACTAAAAGTTTGAAGTCTATCAGAAAACACATTCTGCAGTAACTGCACTTATCAAATGATTCCTTCTTTTAACAATTTCATTAAAATTTCGAGTTTGCACCAATTATTTTAAACTTATGGGCTGTCGCCCTTAATAAATGCTTCAAAACGTCAATATTTCGATGATATATTGACAAATAAATATAACTATAATAAAAAATAAAATTTGTACTAATGAGAACGTAAGTCATAATTATATTGGAAGACACACCAGGGATAAATATCTGATGACGACCACAAGAAGCGTCTTCCAGTTATCACAGGATTCTCAGAGTTATAAACTAATTCAGTACTTTGAAAAATATGACGACTTACAAACTAAACTTTATGAGTTCTATTCTGGCTATAAGATGCATTAACCATTATATATTGAAGCCAATTGGAAAAGGTAAACTCGGTATATAACTTTATTTTAACAAAAATAAAAAAATCGTAATTTTACTATTATAATCTGAGAAAGTAATAAACCGACAAGGGTCATACAGCGGTGCGGGGCAGTACCTAGGGCGGGGCAGTACCTAGGGCGGGGCAGTACCTAGGGCGGGGCAGTACCTAGGGCGGGGCAGTACCTAGGGCAGAGGTTATAATCAGCTAGGTGGAGAGGGGAGCAGAGGTGAGGGATGGAAGGGAGATGTACAATGTGTCAAAGCTCGTATAATATGGCAGTTGCCGACAAAAAGTCAAAAAGTGTTTGGGAGTCAAAGATGGCGTCGTTGGAGGTAAATCCTGCGAGCTCGCTGGTAAATCGGGCAATCGACAAGGAAGTGAAGAACCGAAATAGGGCCCTGACAAACCTCACAATGAGGAACAGGGCGTCTATCTTTGAGATACCCATGGGTTAGGCGTGTATGACCAATGCAGAGCCGGGAGAGTGCAGTCTCTCGAGAATGACAATGGTGGAAGGAAGATGGCCACACGCCTAAAAGTGGTTTAATTGAGAGCAATTTGTTACGGCGTATGCCCGACCACCGTTGTTGCCAACAGCAGCGGAGACGGGCAGAAATGACTGGAAAATAGTCCCTGTATGGAATACCCCTATAAGAAACTGGAAGATCACGCACCACTGACCGCGCAGCAGCATCCTCCTTTTCATTGCCCTACACACCAATGCGACCAGGAACCCAGCAGGAAACGACAGCTATATTCTTGCTAGCCAAGCAGCACAACCACTGTTGAATGCGGACTAATGTATGAGGGGAGTCGAATTGTTTAATGGCTTGTAAAGCACTGAAGGAATCCGAAACGATCACGAATGACGGAGGAGACATATATGAAATACAAAGAAGCGCTATGAGGATGGCACACAACTCTGCAGTAAAAACACTGGCTGAGTCCAACAAGTGATCTCGGACAACGTCATCAGGGAAAACTGCCGTAAACCCAACACCATCAGCAGTTGTAGAACTATCTGTATACACAATGTTATGAGTATGCGACCGGAAGTGCTAGAGATAAAGAGAGCGAGTGGTAGCAGGCGTAGGAAAGAAAGCTTTGGCGCACGGTAGTGTGGGGGGCAGACATGAACTGTTGGAACTTCCCAAAGGGGAAGAGAAAAGGCAGACGCTAAATGAACGTACAAGGGGGACAACTGGAAAGAATATCGGAGTGAGTGAACGTGAAGAGTAAACGGTCGGAGTAGGCAGGGGCATCAAACAAACAGTGGGGTCCTACTAATGTCTGAGACTAACCTATACGTGGAAGGAACACGAAGATCATGTGCACAGACAAAATAGCGAAGACAGTGAGCATCACGTCGTTCAGCTAGGGAAAGAACATTCGCCTCTGCATATAGGATTTCCACTGGGGATGAACGAAAGGCACCAAGGCACAGATGGAGACCTTGGTGATGAATGGGATCTAACTTGGAAAGAGTTGCAGGAGAGGCTGCAGAACAGACTCGGTCACCATAATCTAGCTTGGACAAGACTAGAGTGGAATGCAAACGGAGGAGAGTGCGACGACCTGCTCCCCATTAACGATGTGCAAGAACCTTAAGGAGATTTAGCCGACCATGGCAACTTGTCTTTAAAGAAGAAATGTGAGGTCTCCACGTCAGCCGGCGATCAAAGAGCAGGGCCAGAAACTTGACCGTATCACATGCCGGAATACGTGAACTGTGTAAGTACAATGGAATATCTGGAACAATCGGACGTCTAGTGAAGGTACTGATTTGGATTTTGTACTAGAAAATTTAAAGCCATCACCCGACTCCTCCTACCCATCATCCGACTCCTCTTACCCATCACCCGACTCCTCCTACCCATCACCCGACTCCTCCTACCCATCACCCGACTCATGACGGAACTGACCTCATCTTTCAAACACTAATTTCTGTACGAGTGTACTAACTGAAATAATTTCTACGACATTTCAACAATTTCCTAAAAAATTAGCTTACTGCTTAGAATATAAATACGTACGTGTATATCGGAGATGGGTCAAGTATCGGTATCAGCCATTTTTACGTCATCAGTGTCGGTTAACAGCCGATACCAGCTAATGATTTTTTAAGTGTTAAAATTACATGTTTGCTTAAAAATATTAACATTAACACTTTACCTCACGATTGTGAGAGTTACTCATACACTGTCTCACACACACACACACACACACAATCAGTGAAGAGGCGGGGCCAGGAGCTGAGTCTCGACCCCTGCAACCACAATTAGGCGAGTACAATTAGGTGAGTACACACACACACACACACACACACACACACACACACACACACACACACACACACACACACACACACACACACTCATAGACTCAGAAGTGTCCTTATTTGCAGATGATGTGAAGTTAATGAGAAGAATCAAATCGGACGAGGATCAGGCAGGACTACAAAGAGACCGGGACGGGCTACAAGCCTGGTCCAGCAACTGGCTCCTTGAGTTTAACCCTGCCAAATGCAAAGTCATGAAGATTGGGGAAGGGCAAAGAAGACCACAGACACAATATAGTCTAGATGGCCAAAGACTGCAAACCTCACTAAAGTAAAAAGGTCTTGGGCTAAGTATAACACCATGCATATCTCCTGAGGCGCACATCAATCAGATAACTGCTGCAGCATACGGGCATCTGGCAAACCTACAGATAGCATTCCGATACCTCAGTAAGGAATCGTTCAAGACTCTGTATACCATTTACGTCAGGCCCATACTGGAGTATGCAGCACCAGTTTGGAATCCACACCTAGTCAAGCAGGTCAAGAAATTAGACAAAGTGCAAAAGTTTGCAACAAGACTAGTCCCAGAGCTACGGGGATTGTCCTATGAAGAAAGGTTGAGGGAAATCGGCCTGACGACACTGGAGGACAGGAGGGTCAGGGGAGACGTGATAACGACATATAAAATACTGCGCGGAATAGACAAGGTGGACAAAGACGGGATGCTCCAGAAATGGGACACAGAAACAAGAGGTCACAATTGGAAGTTGAAGACTCAGATGAATCAAAGGGATGTTAGGAAGTATTTCTTCAGCCATAGAGTAGTCAGGCCGTGGAATAGCCTAGAAAGTGACGTAGTGGAGGCGGGAACCATACATAGTTTTAAGGCGAGGTATGATAAAGCTCATGGAGCAGGGAGAGAGAGGACCTAGTAGCAATCAGTGAAGAGGCGGCGCCAGGAGCAATGACTCGACCCCTGCAACCACAAATAGGTGAGTACACACACACACACACACACACACACACACACACACACACACACACACACACACACACACACACACACATATATACAACAGGCCTAGTGTCTAATCGACATGTGCCTAGGACAAAATGGTAACTAACACACAGTTTGAACCCGCGCCGGGTCAAGCACGTTAAGAAATTAGAGAAAGTGCAAAGGTTCGCGACAAGGTTAGTTCCAGAGCTAAAGGGAATGCCCTACGAAGAAAGGTTAAGGGAAATCGGCCTGACGACACTGGAGGATAGGATGGTTCCGGGATGGAATAGACAAGGTAGACAGAGATGTTCCAGAGATGGGACACAAAAACAAGGGGTCACTCTTGGAAGCTGAAGACTCATCTGAGTCACAGGGATGTTAGGAAGTATTTCTTCAGTCACAGAGTGGTCAGGAAGTGAAACAGTCTGGCGAGTGATGTTGTGGAGGCAGGAAACGTACATAGCTGTAAGACGAGGCATGATAAAGCTTATGGAGCAGGGAGAGAGAGGACCTAGTAGCGTTCAGTGAAGAGGCGGGGCCAGGTTAGGTTAGGTTAGGTAAGGTTCGTCAGGAAACAGGGGCCGAGTCTCGTCCCCTGCAACTACAATTAGGTGAATTAGGTGAGTACACGAACGCGCACACGTACACATACAAACACGCACGTCACGTCTGACACTCCGCTGCCAGACGTGACCTACAAATCACCTTTTTATGGTAGCATATGGTGTGATAAGCATTGTTCCTGCATCACTGGTAGCTAAGAGTCATCAACCTTACCTCTGGAGAGTTGACTATCACATACAGAGAACATAGCATTTAGTAAAGAAGAGAATCTGGTTAGGAAAGTGTGGGTAGCCACATGTTAGGGTCGAGAGCTGGAGGCCTCAGGTCAAAGCCACATACATACACACTAATGTAAAGGAATGTTGCTGCTAAATGTTTCAGGCCTCTGCATTAGCAAGAATTGAACTAGGGTACCCTAGGATAACCAAACGCCAGACAAAGTGACTTTCTTGTACTGATAGTGTTATTTTAATGTTGTCACGTATGTGACAACACACACACACACACACACACACACACACACACACACACACCTATTTCCATATCACCGACCAAACACACACACACAAAACCCCACACAAACTCATGCGCACACACACACGCACAAATCTAAAATGCATGTGCACACACACACACGCATGCAAACATGCATGAACACGCGTACGGACACACGTGATGATAGCAGTGATGTATGACCCACCACTGAATAGCAGGAGGCCAAGACAAGAGTATGATGAGTGCAACAGAGCAATGGTGGATACACTAGCTGAAGTGGCAAGGAGAGCTCATGTTGGTAGGACAAAATTATTCATAATGGAGGATTTCAATCATAAAGAGATTGACTGGGAAAACCTAGAGACACATAGGGGATCAGAAACGTGGAGGGTTCAGATGTTAGAGACTGTATTAGAGAACTTCATGCACCAACATGTTAGGGATACAACCAGAGAGAGAGGAGAGGATGTTGCAACAAGGCTGGAGCTCATTATCACCATGAATAGTTCTGACATAGGGGATATCACTCATGAAGGATTCCTTGGTGCTAATGATCACAATGTCCTGAGTTTTGAATACCTTGTAGAGTTAACAATGGAGAATGCAGCAGCACGAGAAGGACGAGAGAAGCCAAACTTCAAAGAAGGGAACTACATAGGAATGAGAAGATTCCTTCATGAAGTGCAGTGAGAAAGAGAACTAGAGGGAAAGACAGTCAATGAAATGATGGAACTTGTGATCACTAAGTGCAGGGAGGCAGAGGAGAAGTTCATACCAATGGTTAACAGAAAAAAAATGGTAAGACCAGAGTGAGCCCATGGTTTAACTGGAGGTGTAAAAAGGCCAAAGCCAAGTGTGCTAGAGAATGGAAAAAGTATAGATTGTAAAGGACTCAAGAAAACAAGGATTTGAGCAGAAGAACCAGAAAGGAGATAAGGAGAGAGGCCCAGAGGTAATACGAGAACACAGCATAAAAAAACAAATTTGAACCAAAGTTGTTATACAGTCACATTAGGAGAAAGACAACAGTCAAAGGCCAGGTAATCAGTGAGAGGAAAGAAGGAGGGGAGCTCACGAAGAGTGACCAGGAAGTATGTTATGAACTTAACACAAGATTTAGAGAAGTATTCACAATAGACTAAAATGTTTCCAGAAAACCATGGAGGTAAGGTGCACCAGCAGGTGCTGGACACAATACACATAACCAAGGAGGAGGTGAAGAAGCTGCTAGGTGAACTAGACACCTCAAAGGCCCAGATAACATGTCTCCATTGATCTCGAGAGAGGGAGCAGAGGAAGTGTGTGTGCCAGTAGCAGCAAGCTTCAATAAAGCTACTGAAACAAGGCAATTGCCTGAGGCAAGGAAGACAGCAAGTGTACTTCTAATTTTTACCGAGACAGACAGCGTTAAACTACAGACCAGTGTCAATGACTTGTAAAGTCATGGAAAAGATAATCAGGAAAAGAGTGGTGGAGCTCATTGATAGGATTGGGTTTATAGATGACAATCAGCATGGTTTCAGAGATGGGAAATCCTGTGTTACAAATCTACTTGAGTTCTACGATAAGATAACAGAAGTAAGACAGGAGAGAGACGGATGAGTAGCTTGCATCTTTTTGGACTGCAAGAAGGCTTTTGACAATACCACACAGGAGACTGATATAAAAATTGGAGGAGCAGGCAGGAATTGTTGGGAAAGTACTGCAATGGATCAGGGAATAGCTGACAGGAAGGAAACAACGAGTGTTGGTAAATGATGAAGTGTCAGAGTGGGCGCATGTGTCGAGTGGGGTTCCACAAGGGACAGAAATAGGTCCGGTGCTGTTTCTTGTATACGTGAATTACATAATGGAAGGAATAAATTGAGAAGTGTCGCTGTTCGTTGATGATGTGTAACTGATAAGGAGAATACAAGCGGGAGAGGATCAACTAAAATTACAGGGGGATTTGGACAGACTACAAGACTGGTCCGACAAATGACTCCTGGAGTTTAACCACAGTAAGTGTAAAGTCATGAAGATTGGGGAAGGCCAAAGAAGACCGCAGAAGGAGTACAGGTTAGGTGATCAATGGCTGCAAACGTCACTTAAAGAAAAGGATCTTGGGGTAAGCATTATAACGAACATGTCCCATCAGTCAAATAACTGTTGCAGCATATTGGTGCTTGGCAAACCCTAGAATAGCATTTCGGCATCTGAGTAAGGAGTAATTCACGATACTGTACACCATGTACGTCAGGCCTATACTGAAATATGCAGCACCAATATGGAACCCTACTTTGTCAAACACTTCAGGAAATAGGAGAAAGTCCAAAAGTTTGCAACAAGATTAGTACCGGAACTGAGAGGTATGTCTGACGAGGAGAGGTTAAGGGAACTCTTCCTGATGACACTTGAGGATAGGAGGGGGAGGGAGGACATGATAATGACATATAAAATACTCAGAGGAATTGACAAGGTGGACAGGGCTCGAGTGCTTCAGAGATGGGACACAGGAACAAGGGGCCATAACTGGAAGTTGAGAACCCAGATGAATCATAGGGATGCTAGGAAGTATTTCTTTGCCTTAGAGTTATCAGAAAGTGGAATAATCTGGAGAGTGCAGTGCAGGCATATTCCATACATACCTTTAAGAAGAGGTATGATATAGCTCATGGAGCAGGGAGAGAGACTTATTAGCGGCCAATGTAGAGGCGGGGACAGAAGCTATGACTCGCCCCCTGGAACCACATGTAGATAAGAACATAAGAACATAAGAACGAAGGAACACTGCAGAAGGCCTACTGGCCCATGCGAGGCAGGTCCAAGTCTCCTACCGGCTTAAGCCAAAGCACCCAACCTAGTCAGGTCAGGTCACATTGACTTAAGGGAGGAACACGGCAACCGACCTGTTAGCACAAGCTATCAGGTCTAACTCACACCCACCCACATCTACTCATGTATTTATCCAACCTATTTTTAAAGCTACACAACGTTCTGGCCTCTATAACGGTACTTGGGAGTTTGTTCCACTCATCCACAACTCTATTACCAAACCAGTACTTTCCTATATCCTTCCTGAATCTGAATTTTTCCAACTTAAAACCATTGCTGCGAGTCCTGTCTAGGCTAGATATTTTCAGCACACTATTTACATCCCCTTTATTTATTCCTGTCTTCCATTTATACACCTCAATCATATCCCCCCTAATTCTACGTCTTTCTAGAGAGTGCAGATTCAGGGCCCTTAGTCTATCCTCATAGGGAAGGTTTCTGATACATGGGATCATCTTTGTCATCCTCCTTTGTACATTTTCCAGAGAATTTATATCCATTCTGTAATACGGTGACCAAAACTGTGCAGCATAATCTAAATGAGGCCTAACCAAGGATGTATAGAGTTGAAGAACAACCTGAGGACTCCTATTATTTATGCTTCTTGATATGAAGCCAAGGATTCTATTAGCTTTATTGCGAACACTTATGCACTGTTGTCTTGGTTTCAGATTACTGCTAACCAGAACTCCTAAATCTTTTTCGCAATCCGTAATATTAAGATCTACATTATTTAGTTTATATGTGGCATGGTTATTGTCCTGTCCAACATTTAGAACTTTGCATTTGTCTATATTAAACTGCATCTGCCACTTCTCCGACCACTGTATCAGTCTATTCAAATCTTCCTGGAGTGCTCGAATGTCCTCGTCAGAATGAATTCGACGGCCTATTTTGGTGTCATCGGCAAACTTGCCGATGTCGCTCTTTATGCCCTCATCTATGTCGTTTATGTAGATTGTGAACAGCAGGGGGCCCAACACTGACCCCTGTGGAACACCGCTCGTGACGCTTCCCCACTCTGATTTTCCCCCATTTATGCAAACTCTCTGCTGCCTATTTGTCAACCATGCCTCTATCCAGGAAAAAAAATTTCTCCTCCTATTCCATGTGCTTTAATTTTCCTCAATAGTCTCTGATGTGGGACCCTGTCAAAAGCCTTACTGAAGTCCATATACACAATATCATATTCATTACCATGATCTACCTCCTCAAATACCTTAGTGAAAAAATTTAATAAATTCGTAAGGCAGGAACGCCCCTTTGTAAAACCATGCTGAGATTCGTTGATTAATTTATGCTTTTCAAGATGGCTACGAACTGCCTCGGCAATTATTGATTCCATAAATTTTCCCACTATGGAGGTTAGGCTTATTGGTCTATAGTTCGAAGCTAAGGACCTGTCACCTGTTTTGAAAATAGGTATCACATTTGCCATTTTCCACTTATCTGGCACCATGCCAGTTTGTAGTGATATGTTGAAAAGATTAGCCAAAGGTGTGCTAAGCTTCTCTTTACATTCCTTTAGAACCCTTGCATACAGTTCATCAGGGCCTGGGGATTTGTTAGGTTTTAATTTATCTATTTGCCTAAGGACCATGTCACTTGTGACCCTAATAGTGCACAGTTTATTATCGTCCTGTTCTACATAATTTATCATTACTGGAATATCGCTGGTATCCTCCTGTGTAAAAACTGAGAGGAAGTATGTGTTAAAAATTCTACACATTTCCTTATCACTGTCATGAGCTAAACCCGAGGAACTTTTGAGTGGGCCTATCTTGCCCCTGATCTTACTTCTGTATACCTGAAAGAATCCTTTTGGGTTAGTCTTTCGATTCTTTTGCAACTTTAACCTCATAATCTTTTTTGCTTTTCTAATTCCTTTTTTATTTCTCTTTTTAAAACTGAATATATCGATTTCTTAATTGCGCCTCTCCTCTTTTGATTTCCCTTTATATGCCTCTCTTTTGACCAATCAGATATTTTAATCTATTGTTCATTCCATTTAGGATCATTTTTGTTTGATCTGATTCCCTATTTTGGAACATAATTTGACTGAGCAGCTAGAACTATGCCCCGGAAAGCATCATATCGGCAACCATCACCACCTACCTGACCCTTAGTCAGGTCATTCCAGTTCAGCCCACCTAACTAATTTTTCAGTCCTATGAAATCAGCCAAGCGAAAGTCAGGGACGGAGACTTGATTGCCATTATTAGGGGAATTCCATGATATATTAAAACTGAGTGATTTGTGATCACTCTCCCCAAGCTCATCATTAACCTCAAGATTATTAATTAGTGTTTCCCTACTGGCAAGAACCAAGTCAAGGAGGTTATTTCCCCTAGTTGGCTCTGTCACAAACTGTTTTAAAAAACAATCCTGGATCGTATCAAGAAAGTCACCCGACTCTAAATTTCCTGTCAAATTGCTCCAGTCAATCTGTCTATAGTTGAAATCTCCCATTAGCACAACATTTTCGTATGTAGATGCCTTACGAATTTCGTCCCATAGAAGTTTACTGCACTCCCTATCAAGATTTGGGGCCCTGTAAATCACACCCAAAATTAGTTTTTCTCGGCCCTCGAGAAGCTGTAACCAAACAGATTCAGTGGCTGACGCTTCTAATTTAATATCTTGTCTAACACAACAATTTAAATTGTCTCTGACATACACGCCACTCCACCACCTTTCCTGTTGACCCTGTCAGTGTGGAATAATTTATAGCCTTGTATGTGACATTCAGAGGGCATCTCTCTATCTTTCAGATTGAGCCAGGTCTCTGTTATAGCAATAATATCTATGTTTCCTGCACTTGCAATTAATCTTAGCTCATCTATCTTATTTCTAACACTCCTGCTATTAGTATAGTAAACCTTAAGGGAGCTAGTCCCTTGCTGCCCTCTGCTGTCCCCCTTGTTTGCTGGCCTGTTCTATTGTCTTTATTTATAACTTCATGCTGAATGCCTTTTATACATTTACTGTTTCCAACCCTAGTGTTGCAACCTGCTTGTTTCCCAGACACACCCATACCTCTATCTTCCATCAGTTTAAAATCATAGGCATTTCACCAATGGCCTTCTCAATCGAGTCTGCAAGTGCTACCACCCCTGCCCCAGAGAGATGTACCCCATCCCTTGCATACATATCATGTTTGCCATAAAAGTTGTTCCAGTTGTCAATGAATGGGATTGCAAGTTCCTTGCAGTATCTGTCTAGCCAGCAATTTACACCAATTGCCCTAGACAACCATTCATTTCCTACTCCCCTTCTAGGCAAGATGCTACATATGATTGGGATCCCTCCCTTAGACTTAATGAAATCTATAGCTGACCTGTACTTATCTAGCAGCTCTTCTCTCCTACCCTTCCAATATCATTTCCACCAGCACTGAGACAGATAATGGGCTTGTTCCCATTACCTGACATGATATTATCCAGCCTGTTGACAATGTCCCCAACACCAGCTCCAGGGAAGCACACTCTATCTCTCATCTTCTTATTCCTATTACAAAAAGCACGGTCAATATATCTTACCTGAGAGTCACCAACCCCAAGAATGCGCTTACCTTCATTAGCAGGGGCAGTAGTACCCTTACCTTCACTGGCCACTGAAGTACATTCATCCTGGAGAACAGAGAAGCGATTTCCTACCTTCAGCTCTTCACTCTTAACTTTCCTTACTCTGATGCGCCTCCCATTACTGTGAACAACTCGCCACTTGTAGCAGGTGCTGGGCTGCACCTCACTGCTGGTAGCCGTTGCTACCTCCCCAACTACAGCCTCCTCACAGCGAGAGACAGACTGCACCTCACTGCTAGAAGTCTCATTCCCCACAACTCCAGCCACCTCACACTCTCTCCCAGACCCATTGAGGTGGACCTTCAGCCTCCTAATCTCCTCCTGGAGAAGCAAGACCTCCTCCTTCAACTCTCCAACCTCAGTTTTTAAAACACTGCAGAAGCAAGCCATGCTTTGTAACCGTCCACGCTAATCCCCAAAGCAGCTCAGGGTCTGTGACCTCACGTGACGACTGACCACTGACCATATAGGTGAGTACTTACATACATACATACATACACACACACACACACACACACACACACACACACACACAGGAGAGGAGAGATAGGGGAAGACATGATAATGACATAAATACTGAGATGAATTGACAAGGTGGACAGAGACAGAATGTTTCAGAGATGGGACACAGCAACAAGGGGACACAGTTGGAAATTGAAGACACAGATGAATCACAGGGATGTTAGGAAGTATTTCTTCAGTCACGGAGTAGTCAGGAAGTGGAATAGTTTGGGAAGCGATGTAGTGGAGGCAGGATCTATACATAGCTTTAAGCAGAAGTATGATAAAGCACATAGTGCAGGGAGAGCGACCCAGTAGCGGCCAGTGAAGAGGCGGGGCCAGGAGCTACGACTCGACCACTGCAACCACAACTAGGCGAGTACAACTAGGTAAGTACACACACACACACACACACAAGCGTATAATCGACAACCAGCACGGTTTCAGGGAAGGAAAATCCTGTGTCACAAACCTACTGGAGTTTTATGACAAGGTGACAGAAGACATGAGGGAGAGAGAGGGGTGGATAGATTGCATTTTCTTGGACTGCAAGAAGGCCGACGACACATTTCCTCACAAGACGTTAATGCTAAAGCTAGAGGATCAGGCACACATAACAAGAAAGGCACTACAATGGATCAGAGAATATCTGACAGGGAGGCAACAACGAGTCATGGTACGTGGCACGGTGTCAGTGTGGGGGCCTGTGGCAAGCAGGGATCCACAGGGATCAGTCCTAGTGTCGTGGGGGTTCGGAAGGAGATATGATGGTTGAAGGTAAACACACTTGTTGGATGGTAACGCTATATATTTGTCACACTGTGGTAAGGGAAGGGGCCCAGCCTGCCGTGTTACTTCCTACTTGTATGTCTAAGCATGGACTGAGGGCGAGGCAGAGCGTCCCACTAACTCATGCGCATCCCGTGACGTCATACAGTCACTAGACCTAAGGATCTTCTATATAAACACATGGATGGTACTATGATACAACTAAGCTATACAACTCATGTAAGAAGGATCAGCAACTATGCTGACACTAGCACCTGTGCTGTTTTTGGTATGTGAATGACATAACGGAAGGGATAGACTCAAACGTGTCCTTGTTTATGTTAATGTGGAGAATCAAATCGGTCGAGGATCAGACAGGACTACAAAGAGACCTGGACAGGTTTCAAGCCTGGTGGAGAAACTGGCTCCTTGAATTTAACCTTGCCAAATGCAAAGTCATGAAGATCGGGGAAGGACAAAGAAGACCGCAGACAGAGTATAGTGTAGGTGGCCAAAGACTGCAAACCTCACTCAAGAAAAAAGATTCTGGGGTGTATAATACCGAGCACATCTCCTGAGGCACGCATGAAACAGATAACTGCTGCAGCATACGGGTGCCTGGCAAACCTAAGGATAGCATTCCTATACACTAGTAAGGAATCGTTCAAGAGACTATACACCATACACGTCAGGCCCATACTGGAGTATGCAGCAACAGTTTGGAATCCACACCTGGTCAAGCACGTCAAGAAATTAGAGAAAGTGCAAAGGTTTCCAACAAGACTAGTCCCTGAGCTAAGGGGATTGTCCAACGAAGAAAGGTTAAGGGAAATTGGACTGACGACACTGGAAGACAGGAGGGTTAGGGAAGACATGATAATGACATATAGAATACTGTGCAGAATAGAGAAGGTGAACAAAGACAGGATGTTCCAGAGATGGAACACAGAAACAAAGGACCACAATTGGAAGTTGAAGACTCAGATAAGTCAAATGGATGTTAGGAAGTATTTCTTCAGTCCTAGAGTTGTCAGGCAGTGAAATAGCCTAGAAAGTGACGTAGTGGAGGCTGGAACCATACATAGTTTTAAGACGAGGTTTGATAAAGCTCATGGAGCAGGGAGAGGACCTAGTAGCAAGCAGTGAAGAGGCTGGGCCAGGAGCTATGACTCGACCCCTGGAACCAGAAATAGGCGAGTACACACATGCCTACACACAAAGTGCAAAGGTTTGCAACAAGACTATTGCTGGAGTTAACGTGCATGCCCTACAAGGAGAGGTTAAGGGAAAGCCACCTGACGACACTGATGGACAGGAGGGACAAGGGGAACATTATTACAATATATAAAATACTGAGAGGAATCGACAAGGTGGACAGGGACAGGATGTTTCAGAGAAGGGACACATCAATAAAGGGTCGTAATTGGAAGTTGAAGACTCAGATGAGTCACAGGGATGTTATGAAGTATTTCTTCAGTCACAGAGTTGTCAGGAAGTGGAATAGTCTGGAAAGGGAGGCGGTGGAGGCAGGATCCATTCATAGCTTTAAGAAGAGGTATGATAAAGCTCACAGAGCAGGGAGGGAGTGACATAGTAGCAAGCGGTGAAGAGGCAGGGCCAGGATCTATGACTCAACCACTGCAACCAAAATTAGATGAATACATTAGGTGAGTACATATGCATGCACACTACAAAACCTAGCTCCTTATAAATAAATAATGGGGCCCCAGAGGGAAGTTGAAGACTCAGGGAACCAGAGGAAGATGGGTTTGGAAACTGATAATGGATATAAGAGCTATCGGAACAGGAATGGTAAAGCAAACTAGGCGAGCTCACTGCAAAAATGGAGAAAAGAATGGAGGCAGATAAGAAGCAGCAGTCATGAGTTGAAGCTGCAGAAGCCAAGATACAGGTCCTAGAAGAGGAAGTAAACACAGGGCCAACAACAAGAGAAGATACGGCATCCAAGGCAGGTACACAGTATTAAATGAAGGGTCCATAGGAAATGGCAGAGACAAGACTTACATTGACACCCTATCAGGTCACCAGGCAAGATCAAGAAATTAAAGGGGCATGATGTTGGGCATAGGGACATGGTAAGTGTGGGCAGAGAAGTATGTAGAGAGGGTGACAGGTCCTGGAACAGAAGCACAACCATGCCACCAAGAGATACAGGACATAATAAGGGAGGCAGTGGCTATGTACAAATGGGAACCAGAGATTAGCAGGGAAAAGCAATTGGAGGAGGAGAGGGAGAGGTCATTTATTCATGGGCTTCAGGAGATTGAAAGGAGGATATATGATGATAGAAGAAGAAAAAAAACAAGAGACTGAAAAATCATCAAACAAGAGAGGTTGACATGCATGAGTTAATAAATTTTCAGAGAATAGGGGAGCACTCGAAGGGGTGAACTCAGTTAAACAGATTTTTCAAGACAGAAATGGTGAGGGAAAGGATCCTGCAGCAGAAACCATGGCTAAAGGAATCAATGAAATACCAAAGGGTGTTCCTAGACTGTGACAGAACGAGAACAGAGTGACAGCAACTGAGAGAAAAGACACAGACAAAAAGAGGCAAGAAAGCGAGACACTGCTAGATTTTGTAGAGGACAACCGGAGTTGAGTGGAGACAAGTGCAGATACCCACAGAACCACCCTTAGAACCCCACAGCTAAAAATACTATCCGAATCCAAACCACACTCCACACCCACCCCATACTACATTGCAGAATCACATAGCACTGCCAGGTCCCCCACTTCCCCACAACCCCACAAATTATAGTATTGATGAAACTGAAGGTATGGTACACCAACGCTGATGGAATATCAAGTAGGAAGAGTGGCTTGAAAGAATCAGGCATCACCATACACCATAGTTCTCACAGAAACCATGCTCACAGGAATGATAACAGACGCCATCTTTCCAACAGGATATCAGATCCTAAGGAAAGAGAGGGAACAGAGGGGGTGGAGGAATGGCACTGCTCATCATAAAACAACGGAATTTTCAGGAGCTGGAGAGGAGACAGAGGAGAAGCAGGGCTGTACATAATAGGAACACTTTAGATTGTAGGTCACAAGGTGGTGATTGCAGTGATGTATTACGCTCCACAGAATAACAGGAGGCCAAGGCAAGAATACGATGAGAGTAAGAGAGCAATGGCTGACACGCTGGCTGAAGTGACCAAAAGGGTCCATGTGGGCAGGGCAGAGTTACTTAGTGATTGTGGGTGACTTCAATCACATAGAAACTGACTGGAAAAACCTGGAGCCAATGGAAACTCTAAAACGTGGAGAGCCTCACGCATCAACACATAAGCGACACCTCCAGAGAGAGAGGATAGGACAAACCAACAAGACTGGATCTAACATTCACTTTGAATAGTACAGATACTGAGGACATAACACATGAAAGACCCCTCGGGGCTAGTGATCACGCTTTTCTGAGCTTCGAATACAAAGTTGAGTTACAAGTGGAGAGGGAAGCAGGAAGGGCAGGACCAATGACGCCAGATTAAAAAGAAGGGATATACAGGCATGAGGAATTTCCTGCACGAGATTCACTGGGACAAAAAACTGGCAGGGAGATAAGTAAATGAGATCAAGGAATATGTGGCAATATGCAAGAAGTAGAAGAGAGGTATGTACCCAAGGGCAACAGAAATAATGAGAAGGGCAGGATGAGCCCTTGGCTCACCCTAAGGGTGCTAGAGAATGGAAGAAGTATAGAAGGCAAAGACGTAGCAGAATAAGGAGAACCAGAAATGAATGAGTTCAGGTAAGGAGGGAGACCCAACGACAATACAAAAATGATATAGCAACGAAAACCAAGTCTGACCCGAATCTCCTGTACAGTCATAATCAGGAGGAAAACAACAGTCATGAACCAGGTAATCAGGCTGAGGAAGGAAAAAGGAGCTCAACATGAGATTCAAAGAAGTATGCACAGAGGAGACTGAAAGGACTCGAAAAGACAGAATGGTGGGGTACACAACGATCTTCAACATATCTATAGAAACAGGGTGACTACCTGAAATGTGGAAGACAGCAATTGTAGTCCCAATTTTTAAAAGAGGACACAGACATGCATTATTAAACTACAGACCAGTGTCACTGACAGGTATAGTATGCAAAGTCAAGGAGAAGATTATCAAGAGAAGAGTGGTGGAGCACCTAGAAAGGAATGAGCTTATCAACGACAACCAGCAAGGATTCAGGGATGGGAAATCCTGTGTCACAAACCTACTGGATTTCTATGACAAGGTGAAAGCAGTAAGACAAGAGAGACAGAGGGGTGGGTAGATTGCGTTTTCTTGGACTGAAGAAAGCTTTTGACACAGTTCTACACAAAATTTTAGTGCAAAAGCTGGAGGACCAAGCAGGTATAACAGGGAAGGCACTGCAATGGATCAGAGAATACCTGATATTAAGGCATACATTGTACGTGACGAAGCGTCAGAGTGGGCGCCTGTGACGAGCGGTGTTCCACAGGGGTCAGTTCCTAGGTCCACTGCTGTTTTTAGTATATGGGATTGACATGATGGAAGGAATTGATCCAGAAGAGCAAAGAAAACCACAGACTGAGTATAGTTTAGGGGGCCAGAGACCACATACCTCACTCAAGGAAAAGGATCTTCAGGTGAGTATAACACCGAGCACATCTCCCGAGGAGCACATCAACCTAATAACTTCTGCAGCCTATGGGCGCTTGGCAAACCTAAGAATAGTGTTCTGACATCTCAGTAAGGAATCGTTCAGGACTATGTACACTCACACCTCGCCAAGCACGTCAAGAAAGTAGAGAAAGTGCAAAGGTTTGTGACGAGACTAGTCCCAGAGTTAAGGGGCATGTCCTACGAGGAGAGGTTAAGGGAAATCAACTTGACACTTAAGGAAGGAGAGATACGGGGGATGTGATAACGACAATTAAAATACTGAGAGAAATCGACAAGGTGGACAGAGAGAGGATGTTCCAGAGATGGTACACAGTAACAAGGGGTCACAATTGGAAGTTAAAGACTCAGAATAGTCACAGGGATGTTATGAAGTACTTTTCAGAGTTAGCAGGAAGTGGAATAGCCTGGTAATTGATGTAGTGGAGGCAAGATCCATACATATCTTTAAGGTATGATTAAGCTAATAGAAGAGGGAGTGACCTGGTAGCGACCAATGAAGACGTGGGGCCAGAAGCTATGGATCAACTCCTTGAACCACAATTAGGTGAGCACAATTAGAGTACATGCACACACACACACAGGGCCAGGAGCTATGCTAGGAGCTATGACATCACCCTTATAACAACATTTAGGTGAGTACACACACACACACCTACAGTGGGTGCAGACGTGGGTGACAAGGCTCCAAGAACCTAGTGTTTTTAAGGCGTGCAGTAACTGCTAGCAGTAATCAGTGGTAGTGACAATGTCAGTGAACAATCCTACGAGTGATAACTAAAGTTATTAGTTAAAAAAAAGTCGAGAGGAAGCCTGAAATTATTAATATTTCAAAGTGCCAAACCATTGTGGGTGTACTAGGCACTGTTGCCACACAGATTCAAACATACAAAGATCAAAGTGAGTGTGGAAGCGGGTGTTCAAGAATTACCAGTGTTTGGTTAACAAGCGAAATGTGGGGCACCATAAAGTGAGTGAAAAAGTTAATAAGCAAAAGGAGAAAGAAAAAATAAAATATACAACAAGGGAAGGTGGCAGTAGTAGGCCTGCAGAGGCAGTGACGTCAAAACAAGTTGTGTGCCATTACACATATAAAGTGAAGTGTATATAATGTGAAGTGTATACTATCAAAAGTGAAAAGTGAAATTGCGTGAGGAACGTGGGATGTATGAGCATATATGGTTATAAACATCATGGGTGAAGAATCTCCAAAATAGTGATTTAAGGCCTATGTATGACTACTACATCATCAGCATCTGGCAACTTGTCACCGCACCGCTGCAGCGCAAGTATTACTCCTCTATTGTCGTTTGCATGCTGGAGCTCTGGCTTCTGGTCTTGCATCACTGTTAGATACTGGTCACTCACTCCTGCTAGCTATTACCAGAATTAGAGTAGAAATAGCACTGAAGTGAAGATAGAGTTGACGAGTGCGAGGTGTAGAGAAGATTAGCGAGGGGTAGCATAGTTTTACTACTGATAGTTATTAGCAGTATGAATACTTGGGAAGCTAGGAAGTCCTCTCTCAATGTGAACAAGGAATAGGATAATACCCAGCAATAACTGATACTTAAATCCAGAAAGGGCAATAAGTGGAGAGAGTAGCATTACTAGGAAAGACAGCTGGGACTAAATCTGAGCCTACACGACAGAGAGGTATATTGGATCTTTCAACCACAACAACCCTACCCCCTAACCATCTCTCTGTCACACACACACACACACACAAGGGTAGACACTCATAGAAGTTTTAGACCCTAGTAGCAATTTCCACTTTTTATAACCCAGAATTACTGGTATGTATTAGCAGTATCTCCACCTCACACCTCCCCCATACACACGAACACACACATTATATATACTAACACACACACAACAACCCCACAACCTGCACTCGGCGAATACACACACACACACAAGCACACACACACACACACACACATACAACACACACACACACACACACACACCACAATTAGGTGAGTACACACACACACCGCAAGACCCCCGTTATCAAAGCGGTCACTTTACCCTTGGCCCTCTTTCCCCTCCCTTCCCTTCTAATCCCATACACCCCACACACCTCCCCTGCTTCTAAGGGTCACTCATCCTTCTCCCCCTCCCCCCTTAATCCCATCCTTCTCTCTCCCACACATGCACACATACACAAGCACACATACACCAGCACATATACACTTGACACAAACACGTACTCCCCCTTCCCCTAACCACCTCTCCCCCTCACCCTAGCCACCTACCCCTCTCCCCCCAAACCATCTAACCCCCTCCCCCAACTACCTCTCCCCCTCCAATAACCACCCTCCCCCTCCCCCATAACCATCCATCCCCACTCCCCCTAACCATCTATTCCTCTCCCCCTAACCACCTCTCCCCCTTCCTTCTGTGGAGCAATGGGAGAACCTAGAACTAGGATGAGAACAAGAGGCCCGAAGGACGAATCTGGAAGGGAGGACTGGGAGGCAGAGCTCAAAAAAAGAGAGGAAGACTGGGGAAGGAGGCTAGATGAGCTTGCAAGGAAGATGGAGGAGAGGTTAACAGCAGAATGCAGAAGGTGGAAGCAACATGCCACAGCAGCAGAAAACAAGATACAGAGATTAGAAGAGGAGCTGAGACATCTGAAACAGCATAGAGACAAAGATATTACAGAAGTAGCATCAGCAATGGCTACATCAGACACAGACAATGGGTCTGAAGTGAGCATTGGAAGCTAAACTATATGCAGAGGTCCTGTCAAACCCCCATGGGGCCAAAACAAAGACAGGGAGCACACTAGGACAGAATGAGAGGTTGGAAGACATTGAAGGAACTAGGACATGTGCAGGGACCTTACCAGACAGCTGTGGGGGCCAGGAACAGGTGAGCAGTAAGGACAAACCAATGAGCATACGGGACATAGCTAGGGAAGGGACTGAAGGAACACTCCACAGGAAGGAACTAAAACACCTCAGAGGATGTGATGGGAGTCACAGTGGGAGGTGGAAAGGGAGAGATCAGTTTTTGTCTATGAGCTAGACGAAGCTAAAGGGGAAACTTATGATGAAAAAAAGAGGAGGAGAAAAAAGTGACTGAAGGTATCATGAAGGCGATAGGCAGAGGGGGACATGACTCAGGTGGCAAATTTTTGGAGAATCAGGTGGTTCACAAAGAAAAGGAATCGACCTGTCAAAGTAATTTTCAAGGCAGAATCAACCTGAACCATGATCCTGCAGGAGAAAGCACAGCTGAAAGGCAAACAGGAGTTCATGAGTGTGTACCTTGATTGAGACAGAACACAGGAGGAAAGGAGGATGCTGAAAGAGTGCAAAAACGAAGAGAGAAATGGGAGGAAATGAAAAAGGAGAGCAGAATAACCCAGGAACAAGTGGAAGGACAAGCACACCCCCCAGAAACACCTGCAGAAGGACTCCAGCCACGACACCCCCCAAGGCAACTGAACAATCCAAACCAACCATCACACACCGATCCCTCTGTTCCCACCTCCCACACCACAGTTACAGTATTAGAACAGAAGTTGAAGGTTTGGTACACAAATGCGGATGGATTAACGAATAAACATGAGGAATGGCAAGAAAGAATCAATGAGAAGTCCCCAGACATCATAGCAGTTACAGAAACAAAACTCACAGAGACAATAACAGATGCAATTTTCCCACCAGGATACCAGATCATCAGGAAAGATAGAAGGGGCAGAGGGGGAGGAGGGGTTGCTCTGCTTGTAAAAAACACATGGAAATTCGAGAAAATGGGAGGCATAGACGAGACGGGAGAAAGAGACTACATAGTAGGTACACTTCAGTCTGGGGAGCACAAGGTGGTCATTGCAGTGATGTATAATCCACCACAGAACTGCAGGAGGCCAAGAGAGGTACATGAAGAGAGCAACAGAGCAATGGTGGACACACTTGCTGAGGTGGCTAGAAGAGCTCACTTCAGCAGAGCAAAGTTGCTGGTTATGGGGGATTTCAACCACAGAGAGATTGACTGGGAAAACCTGGAGCCACATGGGGGTCCCGAAACATGGAGAGCCAAGATGTTGGACGTGGTGCTGGAAAACCTCATGCACCAACATGTTAAGGACACTACCAGAGTAAGAGGGGAGGATGAACCAGCAAGATTGGACCTTGTATTCACCCTGGGCAGTTCAGACATTGAGGACATCACATATGAGAGTCCCCTAGGAGCTAGCGACCACGTGGTTCTGTGCTTTGAATACATAGTCGAGTTGCAAGTGGAGAGAGTAACAGGAGTTGAATGGGAAAAGTCTGACTATAAAAGAGGAGACTACATAGGGTTGAGGAACTTCCTGAAGGAGGTTACGTGGGACAGAGAACTGGCAGGAAAGCCAGTAAATGAAATGATGGAATATGTAACAAAATGCAAGGAGGCAGTGGAAAGGTTTATTCCTAAGGGCAACAGAAACAATGGGAAGACCAGAACGAGCCCCTGGTTTACCCGACGGTGTAAGGAGGCAAAAACAAAGAGCAATAGCGAATGGAAAAAAGTACAGAAGGCAGAGAACACACGAAAATAGGGAGATCAGTCGCAGAGCCAGGAATGAGTATGCACAGGTAAGGAGGGAGGCCCAGCGACAGTATGAAAATGACATAGCATCGAAAATCAAGACTGACCCGAAACTGTTGTATAGCCACATCAGGAGGAAACAAAGTCAAAGACCAGGTGATCAGATTGAGGACAGAAGGTGGAGAACTCACAAGAAATGATCAGGAGGTATGTGAGGAGCTAAACAGGAGATTTAAGGAAGTTTTTACAGTAGAGACAGGAAAGGCTGTGGGAAGACAGCCCAGAAGGGAACATCAAGAGGGAATATATCAACAAGGTAAGACATACAACCCGGGACGGATTGAACCGCGTCATAGAGTCTCAAACTCCAGCCCGTCGCGTAGCATAGACCAGAGCCACAATAAATTCATCCCATGGTCCTTAGAGTAAGATTTCTACACCATAGAAAGTTAGCAGGACCTCTAACCACAATGCAATCTGTAAAAACTGCCTTTTGGTCAAAGAGTCTGTGCTAACTTTCCTAGTGTAGAAATATACCTAGTGGAGAATTATGTGCGCTAGCTGGTTAGTGGTAACGCAACAGCTGGGCATTTGAGACTCATGACCGGGTTCAATCCGGCGGGTATGTTTATTTGAATCGTGTCATTACGATTCATGGAGCAACAACATTGTTGGATGACATGGAGAACAACCGAGGAGAGGTACAGAAGCTGCAAGTGACCTTGATACCTCAAAGGCGATGGAACGGACATCCCCATGGGTCCTTAGAGAAGGAGCATAGATCTGTGTCAGCTCTAACCACATCTTCAACAATCCTTTATGACAAGGCATACCGAGAAATGGAAGACAGCAAATGCTGTACCCATATTTAGAAGGAAACAGAAGAGGCACTGAACTACAGACTGTCTCTCACATGATTGAGTGCAAAGTCATGGAGAGATTCTCAGAGGAGAGTGATGAACACCAGGAACTGAACAATTATACAGGAAAACGAGCAGGGTTCAGGAAGAAAACCGTGTCACAAACTCTGGAGTTTTTGACAGTAAAGAAGATCACGAGAAGAGGGTGGTTGACTGCGTTTTCCTAGATGCAGGAAGGCCTTTGACACAGTTCCCCACAATGGATATATGCAGAAGCTGGATGGATCAGGGCATATAGACTCGGAGGGCACTACAATGGACAGGAATACCTGACAGGAGGCAGCAAGAGCATGGTAACGTGAAGAGGTATCACGGTGGGCGCTGACGAGGGTCCAAAGGTCAGTTCCTAGGACCAGTGCATTTTTGAATTGCGACACATGATGACTGGGGATTAACTCGAAGTGTCCAATTCGCCAGATGATGTGAAGTTGATGAGAAGAATAAACGACAGGAGTAGCAGGACTCAAAGAGACCTGGACAAGGCTGCACATGTGGTCCAGAAACTGGCTTCTCGAATTCAATCCTGCCAAATGCACAATCATGAAGATTGGGGAGGGGCAAAGAAGACCGCAGAGTACAGGCTAGGTGGACAAAGACTACAAACCTCACTCAGGGAGAAAGACCTTGGGGTGACCATAACACCGAGCACGTCACGTGAGGCACACATCAACCAAATAACTGCTGCAGAATACGGGCGCCTGGCAAACCTGAGAATAGCATTCCGATACCTTAATAAGGAATCGTTCAAGACACTGTACACTGTGTATGTTAGGCCCATACTGGAGTATGCAGCACCAGTCTGGAACCCACACCTGGTCAAGCACGTTAAGTAGTTAGAGAAAGTACAAAGGTTTGCAAAAAGGCTAGTCCTAGAGCTCAGGGGAATGTCGTACGAGGAAAGGTTGAGGGAAATCGGACTGACGACACTGGAGGACAGAAGGGTCAGGGGAGACATGATAACGACATACAAGATACTGCGGGGAATAGACAAGGTGGACAGAGATAGGATGTTCCGGAGAGGGGACACAGAAACAAGGGGTCACAACTGGAAGCTGAAGACTGAGACGAGTCACAGGGACGTTAGGAAGTATTTCTTCAGTCATAGAGTCGTCAGGAAGTGGAATAGCCTAGCAAGTGAAGTATTGGAGGCAGGAACCTTACATAGTTTTAAGAAGAGGTATGACAAAGCTCAGGAAGCAGAGAGGGAGAGGACCTAGTAGCGATCAGTGAAGAGGCGGAGCCAGGAGCCGAGTCTCGACCCCTGCAACCACAATTAGGTGAGTACAAGTGAGCACATACACTATCGACAAGAGCCTTTGATACAGGTCAAGTAACGAGAAATGACATTATCATCTCAAAGAAATTGATTTAATATTTATCTTTCCTGTGTCATTTAATACTCATCGTTCCTTTATATACTGAACATACTCACTTTAATTTTAAAAATAAAAATGAATATACGAACAGTATCGACATCGGCCAAAAATTTTGGTATCGTCCCATATCTAATATATACACATTCATACATATTCACATAATGTGACTTCATGCGAGGCATGACATGGCTGTACATGGCAATGAGAAAAATATTATATGGGAGAGGAATAATGAAGACTAGAAACGAAATATAGACTTTGTAACGAAGGGGGAAACTCCCCATATTAGAGAAATAAAGATATCTGGTTGTCATCATTACAACAAATATTGCCAGCGGTGCACATAATCTGAACAATGAATTAGGACTCAATACGATACGGATTTTAGGCATATCAAAGAATACGCAGCGTAACCATAGACCTCCATCCCCTTTCCGCACCTTTGAGAAGCTTCAAAAGTTTACCGAAATGCTTTGTCCCAGAGTCGAGAGAAATGCGTCACTCAAGAGAAAATCATGAACTGGATTTTAAAACTGAATGAGAGGAGAGAACCAACGAAAGTTAAAGACGCAATCGAGACTTCAGGATGTCACGACATACATCTTTATTCTCAGAGCGGAAGAGAAATAGAATAAACTTGATTAGGAAGTAGTGGAAGCAAATTCGATTCACTGTTTTGTGAGTAGGAACGATGGAGGTCGTGAGAAAAGAATCCTTTATATGTCTGTGAAGTCACATTTTGAGGGGGGGTGGCAGGAGCTATGTCCCGATCCCCGTAATTGCAACTCAATGAGTACAAACAATAAACGGTATATGCACACAGGCAGAGAGTGAACAGGGTAGTACTACTAGTAGTACAAGTACCACTAGTAGTACTAGTACTACTAGTAGTAGTACTAGTAGTAGTACTAGTAGTACTAGTACTAGTAGTACTAGTACTAGTAGTACTAGTAGTACTAGTACTAGTAGTACTAGGCAGCGGCGATGGTTTGGGATTTTAACCTGGGAGTGTTAATAACTCAGGATATCCTAAGAAAGGTAAGAAGTGTATCATCTTTTTCTTGTTGTCTTTCTTGACTGTCCTCCAGGATGTGACGCACAACAATCAGCCACATGTACATGAATCATACACAATACCAACAAGATGAAAATTAGACATGTGCAACATTGTAGACGTTTCGCCATCCAGTGACTTTATCAATACAAATTCAAGGACAAATGGATGACAGTAGAATTGTATACAAAAGATGAGGTAATAAGTCCCACAGCCTGGAGTTGGTGTGAAGAGCACCGTAGTTGTGAAGATTCTGGAGCACAGGCAAGAAGGCCGGCGCTTATATACTGACGTCAGCTGAACAGGGACTCGTAGCAGACAAAGATATTGTCACTGGTAGGCGGGATTCCCTAATAGAAGTAGGTCATACCCGCGGGACGGGTTAGTGCTAGCGAAGAAGGTTGTGATGTCCTCTGAACCAAGATTCCATGATGTTACAGTGTAACAGGTTGTACCACATCCCAGGCACTTTTCGTAGAGCTAGTAGACTGAATACGAGTCGTTCTGGTTATGAGCCCTGATGGGGGAGACAGTGGAATACCTTAAAGGATACCATATACTGCTTCAAAAGAAGGCACGACAGAGCACCGGGAAAGTCCGGTAAGTGCTGTTTAAAGCCGACCAAGATGGCAGTGCCTCGAATTCCCACAAACACATCGGATGAGTACAATATGGTGAAAACCCAAACAGTGACCATAGATGAAAAGCTGTTTGCTTTGCTGGAGTTTACATCTTCAAATGTTGATGGCTGGTGCTCAGTAACTAGCGAAAGATTCTTGGATGATGTTGCATGTGCAAGCGTCTTGTGGACAAAGGTGTTGAACTAGTTGCCAGCATCCTGGAATGCCTTCCATAACTTTGGAATCAAAACCTTCTGTGGCTCAGCTTCAAATGTTCAAATAAGCTGCCTCTTAATGTGGTTAGGTTAGGTAAGATTGGTCAGGAAGCAGGACAAGTGTTTCTTGACGCGGGTCGTAGTTATATGACCACCCGCCGCTTGGAGCTTATCGTTATCTGACCGACGCCTTCCGCTGGCTTACAGGTCCACCACTTAAAAATTATGGTTATGATTTTAGCCATTTAACTCTTCTTAATGTGGTGACTGTGAAGAGCGAAATTCAAATGTGCAGGACCACACCTGCTAATTTTTTGAGTACAAGAAAGTGAAATTTTTATTCTCGCTAAATCATCCTCATCTGATTAACTTCAGTATTTAATGGCTGATGTATCTGACGGATAGGCTATAATATTTGTTATGTTTGTCAGTTTACAATCATTTCAAAAAAACTTTGAATCATTGGAATATATGTGATAACTGGAGAATGCCTCTTCTGATCGACTTCAAATTTTAAACCCTGCTTTGTTGTTCATATAGTAATGGTCGCCTTGTTTTTGGGCTGAATATGTCCTAATTTGCTAAATTTAAAAAAAAAAATGATATTTATTTCCAGTCAATGAAGAATGGCTCATCTTATCGACTTCAAAATATTTGCACTAATACATTCTATAAGAGAAAAATGACATTTTGTGATAATGCTGATTAGACACAAATTTGAAATTTAACTGAAAATTAAAATTTAATTCAAAGCAATTAATACAAAATGCCTTTTCCGATAGGCTTCAAACTTCGAGTGTTGAAAGGAAAACGTGGCTTTAATTTAGGGCTATGTAAATTTTAAATTCTCAATACTAATTGACTTAGTAATCATGTTATAGCTACAGAATGCCTCTCCTGGTCGGCTTCAAACACAGCATTTGCGTAATATTTCAGCCAGCAGGATTCGAACCCACCAAGCTGAGTGGGTTAAGGAGTCAGGATGTGGATTCAAATCCTACTGACTGCGATTATTTTTTTTTCATATACTTTCACTTGTTTCTGGGAGTGACACTGAGTACAGTATCGTTCGTGAGGCCAGAACAAACAGGAGAATGAAATAGCTAGTAACCATGGTTGAGGCTGACTGGTGTGCATGGTGTTAAGAGAAACTTGGCTTGCAGTTAAGCAGGTTACCTAACTTTTTGGACATCTGCAGCTCAGTGGTTTAAGGACTCAGGATGAGAGCTAAACTACGCTCGTGGAGAGCTGTCAACATGTGTTCGAATCCTGCTGACTGATATTTCTTAATATGTGCTTTTGCTTGTTTCTGTGAGGGGCATTCAGTATATATATATATATATATATATATATATATATATATATATATATATATATATATATATATATATATATATATATATATATTCTAGGTAGTAGGTTGGTAGACAGCAACCGCCCAGGGAGGTACTACCGTCCTGCCAAGTGAGTGTAAAACGAAAGCCTGTAATTGTTTTACATGATGGTAGGATTGCTGGTGTCCTTTTTTTCTGTCTCATAAACATGCAAGATTTCAGGTACGTCTTGCTACTTCTACTTACACTTAGGTCACACTACACATGCATGTACAAGCATATATATGTATATATACACTTCCCTCTGGGTTTTCTTCTATTTTCTTTCTAGTTCTTGTTGTTGTTTATTTCCTCTTATCTCCATGGGGAAGTGGAACAGAATTCTTCCTCCGTAAGCCATGCGTGTTGTAAGAGGCAACTAAAATGCCAGGAGCAAGGGGCTAGTAACCCCTTCTCCCGTATAAATTACTAAATTTAAAAAGAGAAACTTTCGTTTTTCTTTTTGGGCCACCCTGCCTTGGTGGGATACGGCCGGTTTGTTGAAAAATATATATATATATATATATATATATATATATATATATATATATATATATATAATATATATATATATATATATATATATATTATATATATATATATATATATATATATATATATATATATAATATATATATATATATATATATATATATATATTATTATATATATATATATATATATATATATATATATATAAGTAGTCATTTTTTCCTCTGGGGGGCTCCTTCCGGTTTAGGCCTTCCTCTGGGAGGCTCCTTCCGGTTTAGGCCTCCTCTGGGGGGCTCCTTCCGGTCTAGACCTTTTTCTACAGAGTGACTTCCCTTTTCACACAGGTGTTTACTTCCGGTTTGACCTTGACTCTTGACCTCGCCCTCGAGACTACCTCACCCTTGACCCCCCAACCATTACCCCCGCCCACGATCCCCCCCCTTTCGCGACCCCCGTCGCGCCGCGCGCCCGCCCGCGCGCCCGCCCGCCCCTCGCGACCACCGCGCCCGCCCTTCTCAGTCCTTCTGTACGTCGTCCGGATCGCCCCCGCTCCCCGAATTTTTTTCCGATTTTTTTCGAATTTTTTTGAATTTCATTTTCTTGTGACTCTCCATCTCCTGGGGGGGGGTGGTGGGGGGGGGGGTTGTTTTTTCGGAATCAAATTTTTGAGGTTTCCTTCCCCCTCTCACTTTCACCCCATCCCAAAATTTCTCGAAATCAAAGTCTCCATCTCCCTCCTCGGATCAAGGTGGGGGGAGCACCCCCTATGGGTTTTTTTGGATTGCCCCTCCCACTTTCGCCCCCAATCCCAAAAATTTCTCGATAATACAAGTTTTTTGGATTCTCCCATATGGGGGTTTTCGAAATTCAAATGAACTCCTCCTATGGGGGCATGCTTAATACAGGTCTACAACAAGTCAAATTGACTAAGAAGGGTGTTTACTCGGCGGTCAGTGGACAGTCAACGCGCACACAGGTTGAATCAGGTCGACCCTATGTCAGTGACGTCACACGATGACCCCACACACACAGGCTGAAACTTGTGAGGACCTTTTAGTTCATTAAAGTTAATAAGGGACATAGAACCTACCTCATAGGGAAAACAGTTTTCACTCTAAACCCCAAATTGTTCATCATCAGAAAGGTCGCATTTTTTTCAGTGAAATCCCACAATTTCTTTACAAAATACAACACAACATTAATCACAAAAAAACGTAACTCAAAACCTAACCCAAAGTTAATAAGGGGACACAGGCACATCAGAAAAAGTCACAAAAAAAAAAAAACCTAACTCAAACACTTTTACTTTGACCATCACCAAAACACTCTCATAAATCATTTGAATACTCACATAAATCACCTTGAACACCTTCAAAACACTTTTGAACACCTTCAAAAACACCTGAAACATTTTTCAATCAACACTGAAACACTTCCAAAAAAACACAATTTGAGTACTCCCAATTACACCACTGAATACTACTAAAACACCGCTGAATTCAATCTAAACACCCTTCAACAACCTTCAAAACATCCCTTGAACACCTTCAAACACCTTGAACACCTTCAAAAACACCTTGAACATTTCAACAACACTGAAACACTTCCAAATAAACACAAATTGATTACTCCCCAATAACACCACTGAATACTACTAAAACACCGCTGAATTCAATCAAACACCCTTCAACACCTTCAAAACCCTTTGAACAACCTTTCAAAATCACCTTTGAACACCTCAAAACACACTCATAATAATTTTGAACACACACAAAACACCTTTGAATAACCTCAAAACACCTCGAACACCTTCAAAAACAACACTTGAACACCTTCAAAACACCCTTGAACACCTTCAAAACACCCTTGATCACCTTCAAAAAACAACATTTGAACACACCTCAATACACCTTTGAACACCTTTGAACATTTCCAAAACATTGTTCTATTGTGAGTAACTCCCAATTACACCACTGAATACAACTAAAAACACGCTGAATTCAATCAAACACCCTTAGATCATCCTTCAAAAAACGACATTTGAACACACTTCCCAAAACACCTTTGAAACACCTTTGAACATTTCCAAAACACTAATTGAGTACTCCCAATAAGATTTGACATCTCTAATTTATCTGCACTTACACATTCCATTAAATTATAAAACCTCGTCCCTCAGTCTCCGAGAACTAAAGCATTTTCTCGTTTTCATCTCCCCATTTAGTTCATTAAAGTTAAAAGCGGGACACAATATATCAGAAAAAAAGTCACAAAAACTAACGTCAAACAACTTACTTGAACATCCCCAAAACACTCTCATAATCATTTGATACTCACATAAACACCCTTGAACACCTTCAAAACACCTTTGAAAAACGTTTTTAAACTAATTTCATCATCATAACCCACTTGTATCATCTTTTTTTTCGGTATCTCTAATTCCGACTCTACACTACCCTCATCAATTACCAAAAAAATATTACCTCGTTTACTACTGTCATCACTGTAACCACCAAGATTTTTTCACAAAAAACTGACACCTAACACACACGCACGTACACACACACCCCACATCACCCACAACCTCACAATTTTTTCTCGTTTTAAAACTAATTTCATCAGAAAGTCACAACAACCCACACCCACAACACACCTCACAACCCACACGCACCCAAACACCCACAACCCACAATACACCCCACAATTTTTTCTCGTTTTCACCCTTTGAGTTCATTAAAGTTAATAAGGGGACACAGTACATCAGAAAAAGGCACAAGCACCCACAACCCACTTCACACCCACTAACCCCACATACACCCCACAACACCCACACCCACAACTTTTTATTATCAATTAACTACTTTCATCAGAAAAAGTCCACAGAAACAACCCACTTATATCATCTTTTTATTTTTTTCGTATCTCTAAAACGACTACATTACCCACAACCCCCATCAATTAACCAATTATATTCATCATTTTTTTTCCCCTTTCTTTTTACTGAATCTAAAAGTACTACACATTCCTCCCTACAGTAACTAAAATCTAATAAAATCCTCTCCATACCCATCCCTTTTAATCCACAAAAATTAATATTATACCTCGCATCACTACCCAACTATTGCGACATGTTTCAACACCTCCATTCTTTTCAAATAAATCATAACTTTTCATTCTATAATTTCTTTTAAAATATTCACACCAATGGACTGTTGTCTTTTGATGATGAACTTTACATTACCTTTACATTCAGTAAAAATCTTCCCCATATTTCTAATTACAACAAAACCCTCCCCATACACTCGCATCCCACTCGCATTCTTCACATCCACGTCACCCATCTCCAACACACCTCTTCTGAACAAACACAAAATCACATTTCACATCTCACAAATGCATCTCAAATCCACTAAAATCACTATGAATCAAGATATTCACAAAACTCTATGACCACCTAACACACACACACACACACAAAACACACACCTACCTAACCTTAACCTAACCCTTACCTAACCTATCTTAACTAACCTAACCTACCGAACCTATCCTAACGCATTCCTAACCTATCCTAACCTAACCTTACCTAACCCAACCTAACCTAACCTAACCCAACCTAACCCAACCTAACCTAACCTACCCTACCCTAACCTACTATCCTAACCTAAAATATATGGGAACACTTTCCACAATACATTAGAGTACTCCAGAATTACTTTGAACGACTCCATTTTGTATATTTCCAAATTAGTTTTGAAAACTTTATCGTAAAATCGACATTATTTTCTTGTTGGTAAACACACTCAATGGTAAAATATTTACTCGATTCCGATGAGAAAACACTTTCCTCGCCCTGAGAGAATCATTGAGCTTATATGCCTTACCCCAAAAGTATTGCGTCTGATTTTTGTCACCCCTTCGCCCCTCCGACGCCACATGTATTCGGTTCACCCCAAGGTAAAAATCACCACGGCCATCTCCTTAACCCTACGACTCTGCGTCAACCAGGACAGACAGACGCCAATGAAATGCTGTTCACATCCAAGGAGATTTAAGATAACATCGCCTTAACCGAATCACCTGAATCAACTCACCAACCGAACCTAACCTGACCTATCCTAGCCTAACCTAACCTAAGCCTAACCTAACCTAGCCTAACCTAACTAGCCTAACCTAACCTAGCCTAACCCAACCTAACCTAATCTTAACCAGACCTAGCCTAGCCTAACCTAACTTACCTATGCCTAACCTAACCTTACCTAACCTACCTAAACCTAACCTATCCTAACCTAAGCCTAACCTAACCAAACACCATCAAACACGCTCCAATACTCCCCAATACACTACTGATTACTAACCAAATCACCACTGAATCTAACCAAATCAAAATCAAAAATCACCAGAAACTCAGTTAAACAATCATCATCCAACTTCCTTTTATAGAATCCCCTCAAATCACTATAACCAAGAAGCCAACCTGATCACCCCTTTTCCTAACGTAACCCAACCTAACCTAACCTAGACCGAACATAACCTCACCTGACCTAACCTAACCTAACCGAACCTAACCTAACCTCTCACCTAGCCAAACCTAACGCGAACCTATCCTAACAAACCTAACACCATGCAAACACCTCCGAATACTCCCCAAAACACTACCGATGACAACCAAAATCACACTGGATACTACCAAATCACCGTCAAATCACCAGAACTAAGTTACATCACCATCCAACATCCTTTTATAGAATGAATATTCATTATACCGCATTTTATGTTCACATATCACATTTTCCTCTTCCCACAATCATCCCAAAACATCCTTCCTTATTCATCGTTTATCTCCTAGAGTTGTTTTAAACCTCCGACGGGACCATCAGACATTAGGAGCCCGAGTGTAGTAGGTTGTGTTGGAGTGGTGATGGTTTCCTCTGGTTTCCTACGACGTGATGGTCCCTATCGGGGTTTAAAACAACTCTAGGAGATATACTGGAATGGCGATAAGGAAGGATGTTTAGGGATGATTTGAAGGAGGAAATGTATATGCAACATAAAATGCGGTAAGAATATTCCTTCTATAAAAAGGAAAGTTGGATGGTGATGATAAACTTAGTTTCTGTGATTTGACGGTGATTTGGTAAGTATTCAGTGGTGAATTTGGTAGTAATCATATGTTTTGGGAGTATTCGGAGGTGTTTGAAGTGATAGGATAGGTAGGTTAGGTAGGGATAGGATAAGGTTGAGGTTAGGTTAGGTTAGGATAAGTTAGGTCAGGTTAGGTTAGGTTAGGTTAGGCTAGGTTAGGGTAGGTTAGATTTGGTTAGGTTAGGATAAGTTAGATCAGGTTATGTTAGGTTTGTTAGGATAAGTTAGGTCAGGTTAGTGTAGTGTAGGTGCTGATAAAGTTAGGTTATGGTAATGTTTAGGTTAGGTTGGTAGGTTCGGTTAGGTTAGGTTAGGTTAGGATAAGTGTAAGGTTATGTGTAGGTTATGTTAGGTACTGTTAGGTTAGGTAGGTTAGGTTAGGTGATTTGTAGTAACATTAGTGTTTTGGGAGTTTAAAAATTTCGGAGGTGTTTGATGGGGCTAGTAAGGGATACGGTAAGGTTAGGCTAGGTAGGTAAGTTAGGTAAGTTGAGTAATGTTAGGTTAGGTCGGTAGGTTAGTGGTTCGGTAAGGTTTAGGAAAAGGTTAGGTTTAGGTTGGGTTCCTGGTTATAGAGATTTGAGGGATTTCTAAAAAAGAAGTTGGATGGTGGAGTTAAACTTAATTTCTGGAAATTTGACGGTGATTGGTAGTATTGCACTGTGATTTGGTAGTAATCAGTAGTTTTTGGAGTATTCGGAGGTGTTTGAATGGTGTTAGTTAGGTTAGGATAGGTTCGTTAGGTTAGGTTAGGTTAGGTTAGTTAGGTTAGGCTAGGCTATGTTAGTTAGGTTTAGGTTTATGTAAAGGTTAGATTAGGTTTGGTTTCTTGGTTATAGTGATTTGAGGGATATTCTATAAAATAAGTTGGATGTGATGTTTAAACTTAGTTGCCTGGTGAATTTGATTGTGAATAGGGTAGTATTCAGTGTTGATTTTGGTAGTAATCAGGAGTGTTTTGGGAGTATTCCGGAGGTGTTTGATGGTGTTAGGTTAGGTTACGGTTTTGAATAGGTTAGGTTAGGCTAGGTTAGGTAATGTTAGGGTTAGGATAGTTAAGTTAGTTTAGGTTAGGTTAGGCTGGGTTAAGATAGGTTAGGTTAGTTAGGTTAGGTTAGGTTAAGTTAGGTAGGTTAAGATAGGTTTAGGCTAGGTTAGTTAGGCTTGTTAGTTTAGGCTAGGATAGGTCAGGTTAGGTTCGTTAGGTGAGTTGAGATTCAGGTGTTCGGTAAGCGATGATTATCTAATCTACCTTGGACGTGAACCGCATTTCATGGCTCTGGTCCTGTCCTGAGTTGACCAGGTGGTAGGTAAGGAGATGGCCGAGTGATTTTCTACTTGGTGTTGAACCGCATTACATGGAGGCGTGCGTCGGAGTGGGGAAGGGGTGTACAAAAATCATGACGCAATAACATTTGGGTTAAGGCATATAAGCTCAATGAGTCTCTCAGAGCGAGAAAGTGTTTCTATCGGAAATCGAGTAAATATTTCCTACCATTGAGTGTGTATACCACAAGAAAATAAGTGTTCGATTTTACGATAAATTTTCAAAACTAATTTGGAAATATCCTAAAATGGAGTCGTTCAAAGGAATTCTGGATACTCTAATGTAATTTTGGAAGTGTTCCAATATATTTTAGGTGTAGATTAGTAGGATAGGGAAGGGTAGGTAGGTTAGTTGGGTTAGGTTAAGGTTTAGGTTGGGTTAGGTAAGGTTAGGTTAGGATAGGTTAGGAACGGTTAGGATAGGTTCGGCTAGGTTTGGTTAGCTAGGATTAGGTAGGTTGTGTGTGTGTGTGTGTGTGTGTGTGTTAGGTGGTCATAGAGGTGTTTGTGAATATCTTGATTATAGTGATTTTAGTGGGATTTGAGATGCATTTGTGGATGTGAAATGTGATTTGTGTTGTTCCGAAGAGTGTGTTGGAGAATGGGTGAGTGGATGACGAAGAAATGCGAGGTTGAGATTGCGAGGTGTATGGGGAGGGTTGTAATTAGAAATATGGGGAGGATTTTACTGAATGTAAAGGTAATGTGTGAATATTTTAAAAAGAAATTATAGAAATGAAAAGCTATGATATATTGGAAAAAGAATGGAGGGTGAACCACATGTCGCAATAGTTGGGTAGGTGATGCGAGTATAATATTAATTTATGTGATACAAGGAGAGGTATGGAGAGGATTTTTATAGAATTTTAGTACGTAGGAGGAATGTGTATTACTTTTAAGATTCAGTAAAAAGAAGGGCAAAAAAATGTTAATAATAGGTAATTTGATGAGGGTTTGTAATGTAATCGAATTAGAGATACCGAAAAAGATGATATGAAGTGGGGGGGGGGGGGGGGGGGGGACTTTTTTCTGATGAAAATTAGTTAAAACGAGAAAAAATTGTGGGATGTGGTGAATGTGGGGTGTTGTGGGTGGTGGGTGAAGTGGTTTGTGGGTGTTGTGCCTTTTTCTGATGTACTGTGTCCCCTTATTAACTTTAATGAACTAAAAGGGTTAAAACGAGAAAAAATTGTGGTTGTGGGTGTTGTGGGTTGTGGGTGTTGTGGGTGCTGTGGGTTTGTGGGGTGTTGTGGGTGTTGTGGGTGTTTGTGGTTGTTGTTGTTGTGACTTTCTATGAAATTAGTTTAAAACGAGAAAAAATTGTGGGTTGTGGGTGATGTGGGGTGTGTGTGTGCGTGTGTGTTAGGTGTCAGAGTTTTTTGTGAAAATCTTTGTTACAGTGATGACATTAGTTAAAACGAGTAAAATTTGTTGGTAATTGATGAGGGTAGTGTAGTCGAATTAGAGTTACCGAAAAAAAAGATGATACAAGTGGGTTGTGATGAAATTAGTTTAAAAACGATATTCAAAGGTGTTTTGAAGGTGTTCAAGGGTGTTTATGTGAGTATTCAAATGATTATGAGAGAGTTTTGGGGATGTTCAAAGTAAAGTGTTTGAGTTAGTTTTTGTGACTTTTTTTCTGATGTATTGTGTCCCCTTAATAACTTTAATTAATGAACTAAAAGGGTAAAAACGAGAAAATGCCTAGTCTGGAGACTGAGGGATGAGTTGTAATTTAATGAAATGTTTAAGTGCAGATAAATTAGAGATGTCAAATTTTATTTGGGAGTACTCAAATAGTGTTTTGGAAATGTTCAAAGGTGTTCAAAGGTGTTTTGAGTGTGTTCAAATGTCGTTTTTTGAAGGTGATCAAGGGTGTTTTGATTGAATTCAGCGTGTTTTAGTAGTATTCAGTGGTGTAATTGGAGTACTCAAATAGTGTTTTGGAAAATGTTCAAGGTGTTCAAAGGTGTATTGAGTGTGTTCAAATGTTGTTTTTTGAAGGTGATCATGGGTGTTTTGATTGAATTCAGCGTGTTTTAGTAGTATTCAGTGGTGTAATTGGGAGTACTCAAATAGTGTTTTGGAAATGTTCAAAGGTGTTCAAGGTGTTTTGAGTGTGTTCAAATTGTTTTTTTGAAGGTGATCAAGGGTGTTTTGAAGGTGTTCAAAGGTGTTTTGAGGTTTCAAAGGTGTTTGAGTGTTTCAAATGATTATGAGGTGTTTTAAAGGTGTTAAAAGGGTGTTTGAAGGTGTTCAAGGGGTTTGAAGGTTGAAGGGTGTTTTGATTAAATTAGCGGTTTTTTAGTAGTATTCAAGGGGTGTAATTGGGTACTCAAATTGTGTTTTTTGAAAGTGTTTCAGTGTTGTTTAAAATGTCAAAGGTGTTTTTAAAGGGTTAAAGGGGTTGTTTATGTGAGTATTCAAATGATTTATGAGAGTGTTTTGTGATGTTCAAAGAAAAAGTGTTTGAGTTATTTTTGTGATTTTTCTGAGTGCTGTGTCCCATTATTAACTTTGGGTTATTTTTGAGTTTTTTTTTTTGTGATAATGTTTTGCTGATTTTGAAAAGGGAAATTGTGGGTTTTAACAAAAAAAATGCGACTTTTGATGATAAAAAAATTTGGGTTAAGAGTGAAAATGTTTTCCCTATAATGTGGGTTTTTTTTTCCCCCCTTATTAACTTTAATGAACAAAAAAGGCTCACATGTTTACCTGTGTGTGTGGGTATGTGTGCGTCACTGACATGGGGTGACCTATTCAACCTGTGTGCGCGTGACGTCACTACCGCCGAGTAAACACCCTTCTTAGGTCATTTGACTTTTTTAGACCTGTGTAAGCATCCCCCCATAGAGGAGTCATTTGAATACTTACCCCATAGGGGGGGTGATTCCAAAAAATTGATCCGAGGAATTTGGGAAATTTTCGAAAACCCCCATGGGGGGGAACCCAAAACTTGCATTATCGAGAAAATTTGTCCGGAAGTAGAGTCCTTTTTATTACGAAAAATTTTTTGGGAAATGGGGGTTGGGGGGGGAAGGGGGGAAAAACCAAAAAAAACTTGACCAAGGGAGGAAACTTCAAAACCCCCAAGGGGAGAACCCAAAAAACTTTTTTAAAAAAAATTTTGGGTTGGGGGTGAAATGGGGGGGGCAATCCAAAAAACCCCATAGGGGGATAAAAAAAAAAAACTTCATCCGAGGGATGGGATTGATTGAAAAAATTTTGGGTGGGGGTAAAAAGTAGGGGGGAAACCTAAAAAATTTGATCCGAGGAGATGGAGGCAAAAGAAAAGAAATTTCCAAAAAATTCGAAAAAAATCTGAAAAAATTGGGGGGCCGGGGGGGCGACCGACGACGCCCAGAAGGCGCAGCAGAAGGGCGCGGGCGGGGGTCGCGAAGGGCGGGGGCGGGCGCGCAGCGCGAGGGGGGGGTCGCAAAAGGGGGGGGGGGGCGGGGGGGGGCGGGGGAAAATGGTTGGGGGGTCAAGGGTAGGTAGTCTCGGGGGCGAGGGTCAAGGTAAAAACCGGAAGTAACACGTAGGGTAAAAAAGGGAGTCACTTGTAAAAGGGTCCAGCCCGGGAAGGAGCCCCCCAAGGAAGGCCCAAAACCGGAAGGACCTCCCGAGAAGGGCCTAAACCGGGAAGGACCCCCCCCAAGGAAAAAAATGACTATTTAATATATAAATTTTTATTTTTATTATTTACACACTGGCCGATTCCCCCAAGGCAGGGGGCCCGAAAAAGAAAAACTTCACCACATTCACTCCATCACTTCCCCAGAAGGGTGCTTTACACTACTTTTTAAAACTGCAACAAAAAACACCCCTCCTTCAATGGGCACTGTATTCCCACTCCAGGACTCAAGCTTTTGTCTCCATTCACTCCTATCAAACACGCTCACCATGCCTGCTGGAAGCCAAGCCCTCGCACACAAACCCTCCTTTACCCCCCCTAAAATTTTTTTTTTTCCTGGGCCGACCCCCTTCCCCCCAAACCCCCCTTTCCCACTACAACTGATCCACTCTTGAAGTCATTCTGTTTCGCTCCTTTCTCTCTATAGTCCAACCACCTAAAACAACCCTTCCTCGCCCTCGGAAAACATTTTTTGGTAACCCCCGACCTCCTCCAATTTCCCAAAACTACGAATTCTCGCTTTATATTCCACCACACATTGCCCTCAGACATGACATCTCCACTCCCTCCAGCCTTCTCCTCCTGCAACATTAAACACCCATGCTTCACACCCTATAAGAGCGTTGTAAAACTATACCCCAATACATTCCCCTTTTTGCCCCAAGGACAAACTTCTTGTTCCACAGACTCAAAGTGAAACCACTCACTTTTTTTCCCTCATAAATTCATGATTCACCCCTTTCATAGACCCATCTGCTGACATGTCCCCCCCAAGTACTAAATACGTTCCCCCTCCCCCATCCTTCTCCCCCCAAATCGATTTTAAATTCTTCATCACCAATTTTTTGTTACCCTCAAAACCTTCTCTTCCTGTATTCCCCTTTAATTTTTTTTCTTTTGCACCCCCTACCCAAATTCATCACCAACCCCTGCAACTTTCTCAGAACTCCAAGACCGTGTCATCACAAAAGCACGTGACAACTCCACTTTTGTGTGTTTTTTTATTTTTTTAACTCCACGCCTTTCCCAAGACCTCGCTTTTACTTCTCTTAAAACCCCATCTAAAATATATTAAACAACCAGGGTGACATCACATATCCTTGTCTAAGGTATTTTTTAGGGGAAAAATTTCCCTCTTTCCTATTACTCTAATTGGCTCACATCCCGTAAAAACTCTTCACTGCTTTCAAAACCCTTTTCCTCCAACCCCATACACTTGCAACTCTGCCACATTTGCCCCCTATCCACCCGTCATACGCCTTTTTCCAAAAATTCCAAAAATCCCCACAAAGACCTTTTTAGCCTTATCTAAATACTGTTTCACTTATAGTTTCACTGTAAAACCTGCCCACACACCCCCTACCTTTCCTAAAGCCCCCTTTTTTCATCGCTACCATTTTCCGCTTACTCTTAATTCTTTCAAATTAAAACCCCTTCCCTACATTTCCCAGGTAACTCAAAGACTTATCCCCCTATAATTTTTGCACTCTTTTTATCCCTTTGCCTTTATAAAAAGGGAACATGCATGCTCTCTGCCACCCCTGGGTACCTTTCCCCCTTTCCCCCATAATTTATTAAATAATTGCACCAACCACTCCAAAACATATCCCCACCTGCTTTTAACATTTTTATCTTTCCCATCAATCCCCGCTGCCTTACCCCCCCTTTCATTTAACCCACTGCCTCCGAACTTCCCCCCCCCACAACTGGCCTTTCCCCACTCCTACAAGATGTTATTCCCCCTTGCCTATACCGAAAACACGCTTCCCTATCTTCATCAACATTTTTCAATTCCTCAATTATTCCCCCATCTTCCCAATACCTCTAACTCTCCATTTAATAACTCTCCTCTCCTATTTTTAAATGACAAATCCCCTTTGTTTTCTAGCTTTCTAACTTGTTAATCCACTCCAAAACTTTTTCTTATTTTCAAAAAAATTTTTTGATAACATCCACCCCTCTCTCTTTGTTCTTTTTTACATTGCTTTCACCACTTCCCCAACCTCTCCCCTTTTTTTTTCCATATACTCTTCCCTCCTTGCATAAATTCTACTTTGTAAAAACTTCTCATATCAACTTTTTCCCCCCTTATACTTCTTTAATCATCTTTTCCCCCACGCTCCTCTTCCCCCTGAACCCCTTTCCGTAAAAACAAACTTCGCTGAACACTCTAACCTACATTTTTTAAAACCACCCCATACCTCTTCGACCCATTGCCTATGCTCTCATTAGCCCTCTATCCCCCAAAGCTGTTTATATCTTACCCTAACTGGGCCTTTTCTTTTAGTTTATAAAACCTTCAATCCTCTCTTCCCCATGCTTTTTCTCCTTGTACCCTCACCTTTTACTCCAGTGTAGCTACAACTAGAAAGTGATCTGTATATCGGGCCCCTCTATAAACATTACATCCTAAATTACTCACATCTTTTTTCTACCAAAAACAAAAATCAAACAAACTACGTCATTTCGCCCTACATCATATCTTGTAACTTATTATCCTCTTTTTTTTTAAAAAAATTATTACCTATAACTAAACCCCTTTCTATACAAAGTTCAATCAAAGGGCTCCCTTATCATTTACACCTGCACCCAAAATTTTAAATTCTGTTTTTTTTTTTTTTTTTTTTGGGGTTTTGGTTTTTATTAAATTTAAAATTTTTTTAGATTTTTAGGTATAATTTTAAAAATTTTTGATAAATTAATTTAAAATTTTTTTTGAATTTAAATAAATTTTTTTTTATAATGATATTAAAATTATTTTTTTTGTTTAAATTAGAATAGATTTAATCCCCTTTTTTTAAAAAATTTCCCCAACCCATTCACTTTTTCTTAGGGGGGGGAAAAATAAATTTTTTTTTCATAAAATCCAACTCTTTTCTTGTCACCCAAATTACCAATTTAAATCCCATTTTAAAATTTTTTTTTCCCTTTTTTGTTGTTAAGGGAAAGGGGTTTTCCCATTCTTTTTATTCATAACCCTCAGGGGGGTATTTTTTTCCCTTTCCCCCTACATAAAAAAAATTTAAAAAAAAACAAAATTTTTAAAAAAAGTTTTTTTTTTTCTTTTTTAGTTTTCCAAAGGAAAAAGGGTCAAATTCCCCATTTTTAGCGAAAAAAAAAACGCAAACCCCCTTAGAAAAAAGAATTTTTTTTTCCATTTCTGGAGGATGGAGACTTTGGGGGGGAAAACCTAAATTATTATAAAATTTTAAAATTTAAATTTTTAATTAAAATAAAATGGCAGTTTCCCCACTAAGGGGTGTTGAAAAAGAAAAAAAAATCTACCATCATGCCCCCAACGTACAGTTTTTTTCAAAATTAAAACCCCCAAAGGAGGAAAGTACTTCCCCCCTGGGGGGTTTCCCCCGTTTTCCTTAAAATTTATTTAAAAAAAGTAATCCTAAAAAATTTTTTCCATCGCTTTTCCCAAACTACAGTTGTGGGGCCCCTTTAAAAAAAAAAACCCTTTATCCCTCCCCTTCCTTTTTTCCCGCCCCCCCCGGGCCCTTCCTCCACAAAAAAGGGTTTTCCAAACTGCTTAAACCCCCTCAGTCAACACTTAACCCCCCCCCTCTTCAGGTAATCCCCCTCCTTTCCTAATCTCCAAAAAGTTCCTGCTTAACAAACCGGCAATTCCTAAAAACCTTGCCCCCATTCCCTTGTTAAAAATTTCCAAACATGCTTCCAAAATCAAGGGTTTTTAAAAAACCTTCACCCTCTTTCTTCCTTTTCTGCCCCGACCCTCCCCTTCCTTTTTTTCCCCTGTAATACTATGATTCACCTCATCCTTCATAGACCCTTCTGCTCACACGTCCACTCTCAAATATTTGAACAAATTCATCCCCTCCATACTCTCTCCAATCTGATATCCAATCTTCCGTTACCTAATTTTTTTGGTTACCCTCATCACCTTACTCTTTCCTATATTCACTTTTAACTTCCTTCTTTTACATATCCTACTAAATTCATCCACCAACCTCTGCAACTTCTCTTTAGAATCTCCCAAAAGCACAGTGTCATCAGCAAAGAGCAACTGTGACAACTCCCACTTTGTGTTAGATTCTTTATTTTTCAACCCCACACCTTTTGCCATCACATGAGCATTCACTTCCCTTACTACTCCATCTATAAATATGTTGAACGAGCATGGTGACATCACACATCCCTGTCTAATGCCTATTTTTACTGGGAAATAATACCCCCTCGCCTACATACTCTAACCTGAGCCTCACTATCCTCGTAAAAACTTTTCACCGCTTTCAATAACCTACCTCCTATTCCAAACATTTACAACGTCTGCCACATTGCTCCCCTATCATCCCTATCATATGCCTTTTCCAAATCCATAAATGCCACAAAACTCTCTTTACTCTTATCTTAATACTGTTCACCTGCGTGCTTCACTGCAAACACTTGGTCTACATACCCCCTACCCTTTCTAAAGCCTACTTGTTCATCTGCTATCCTGCTCTCCGTCTTACTCATAATTCTATCAATAACAACTCTATATACACTTTACCAGGTATACCCAACAGACTTTTCCCCCTATAATTTTTTACACTTTCTTTTGTCTTATTTGCCTTTATACAAAGGAGTTGTGCATGCTCTCATTTAAATAAAAGCACCAACCACTCCAAAACTATATCCCCACCTTCTTTTAATATTTTTATCTTTATCCCAACAATCACAGCTGCTTTACCCCTCTTTCATTCTGCCCACTACCTCACGAACTTTCCCCACACTCACAACTAGTTCTTCTTCACTTTTATATGATGTTATTCCTCCTTGCCCTATACACGAAATCACAGCTTCCCCATCTTCAGCAACATTCAACAATTCCTCAAAATATTCGCTCCATCTTCCCGATACCTCTAACTCAACATTTAATAACTCTTCTCCTATTTTTAATTAACATATCCATTCTTTCCCTAGGCTTTCTCAACTTATTAATCTCATTGCAAAACTTTTCATATTTTCAGCAAAATTTGTTGACATCTCACTCTCTCATTTGCTCTCTTTTTATATTGCTTCACCACTCTTAACCACTCTATTTCTCTCCATATACTCTTCCATCCTTGCACCACTTCTACTTTGTAAAAACCTCTCTTATGCTAACTTTTTCTCTCTTACTCCTCTCTCATTCCACCACTCTTCTTCCCTCCCACACCCACTTCCCTGTAACCACAAACTTCTGCTGAACACTAACACAATATTCTTAAACTTACCCCATACATCTTCTACCCCATTGCCTGTATTCTCAGCAGCTCATCTGTTCTCCAACAGTTGTTTATATCTTACCCTAACTGCCTCCTCCTTTAGTTTATAAACGTGCTGCTTCCATTTTCCATGTAACCCTTCTGTCTTTTACTCTCACTGTAGCTTCAACTATAAGGTGATCTGATATATCTGTGGTCCCTCTATAAACGTGTACATCCTGAAGTCTACCCAACAATCTTTTATCCACCAATACATAGTCCAACAAACGACTGTCATTTCGCCCTACATCATATCTTGTATACTCTTTTAACTTTTATCTTTAACCAAACCTCTTTCTATACGAAGTTCAATTAAATGCTCCCCAAACTTACCTGCCACACCCTCTCTAAATGCTTCTCCTACTTTAGCATTTAGGTTCCCTACCACAATTACTCTCTCACTTGGCTCAAACGTTCCTACACACTCGCTTAACATCTCCCAAAATCTCTCCTCTACGCTCCTCTCTTCTCCAGGTGCATACACACTTATTATGACCCACTTTTCATGTCCGACCCTTATTTTAATCCACATAATCCATGAATTTATACATATGGAGAGTTAGAGGTATTGGGAAGATGGAGGGAATATTTTGAGGAATTGTTAAATGGTGATGAAGATAGGGAAGCTGTGATTTCGTGTATAGGGCAAGGAGGAACAACATCTTGTAGGAGTAAGGAAGAGCCAGTTGTGAGTGTGGGGGAAGTTCGTGAGGCAATAGGTAAAATGAAAATGGGTAAGGCAGCAGGGATTGATGGGATAAAGATAGAAATGTTAAAAGCAGGTGGGGATATAGTTTTGGAGTGGTTGGTGCAATTATTTAATAAATGTATGGAAGAGGGTAAAGTACCAAGGGATTGGCAGAGAGCATGCATAGTTCCTTTGTATAAAGGCAAAGGGGATAAAAGAGAGTGCAAAAATTATAGGGGGATAAGTCTGTTGAGTATACCTGGCAAAGTGTATGGTAGAGTTATAATTGAAAGAATTAAGAGTAAGACGGAGAATAGGATAGCAGATGAACAAGGAGGCTTTAGGAAAGGTAGGGGGTGTGTGGACCAGGTGTTTACAGTGAAACATGTAAGTGAACAGTATTTAGATAAGGCTAAAGAGGTCTTTGTGGCATTTATGGATTTGGAAAAGGCGTATGACAGGGTGGATAGGGGGGCAATGTGGCAGATGTTGCAGGTGTAGGAGGTAGGTTACTGAAAGCAGTGCAGAGTTTTTACGAGGATAGTGAGGCTCAAGTTAGAGTATGTAGGAAAGAGGGAAATTATTTCCCAGTAAAAGTAGGCCTTAGACAAGGATGTGTGATGTCACCGTGGTTGTTTAATATATTTATAGATGGGGTTGTAAGAGAAGTAAATGCAAGGGTCTTGGCAAGAGGCGTGGAGTTAAAAGATAAAGAATCACACAAAGAGGGAGTTGTCACAGTTGCTCTTTGCTGATGACACTGTGCTCTTGGGAGATTCTGAAGAGATGTTGCAGAGGTTGGCGGATGAATTTGGTAGGGTGTGCAAAAGAAGAAAATTAAAGGTGAATACAGGAAAGAGTAAGGTTATGAGGATTACAAAAAGATTAGGTGATGAAAGATTGGATATCAGATTGGAGGGAGAGAGTATGGAGGAGGTGAATGTATTCAGATATTAGGGAGTGGACGTGTCAGCGGATGGGTCTATGAAAGATGAGGTGAATCATAGAATTGATGAGGGGAAAAGGGTGAGTGGTGCACTTAGGAGTCTGTGGAGACAAAGAACTTTGTCCTTGGAGGCAAAGAGGGGAATGTATGAGAGTATAGTTGTACCAACGCTCTTATATGGGTGTGAAGCATGGGTGATGAATGTTGCAGCGAGGAGAAGGCTGGAGGCAGTGGAGATGTCATGTCTGAGGGCAATGTGTGGTGTGAATATAATGCAGAGAATTCGTAGTTTGGAAGTTAGGAGGAGGTGCGGCATTACCAAAACTGTTGTCCAGAGGGCTGAGGAAGGGTTGTTGAGGTGGTTCGGACATGTAGAGAGAATGGAGCGAAACAGAATGACTTCAAGAGTGTATCAGTCTGTACTGGAAGGAAGGTGGGGTAGGGGTCGGCCTAGGAAAGGTTGGAGAGAGGGGGTAAAGGAGTTTTGTGTGCGAGGGGCTTGGACTTCCAGCAGGCATGCATGAGCGTGTTTGATAGGAGTGAATGAAGACAAATGGTTTTTAATACTTGACGTGCTGTTGGAGTGTGAGCAAAGTAACATTTATGAAGGGGTTCAGGGAAACCGGCAGGCCGGACTTGAGTCCTGGAGATGGGAAGTACAGTGCCTGCACTCTGAAGGAGGGGTGTTAATGTTGCAGTTTAAAAACTGTAGTGTAAAGCACCCTTCTGGCAAGACAGTGATGGAGTGAATGATGGTGAAAGTTTTTCTTTTTCGGGCCACCCTGCCTTGGTGGGAATCGGCCAGTGTGATAATAAAAATAAAATAATAAATAATAATTAGTAGATGATAGTGAATAATGATAGTAATTGTGTTAAGAAGAAAACCAGGAATTGCCTAGTTATTTTATGAAAGAAAAGCCTAAATAGGAGAGTTTACACAGGCATATTAACTGACACTAAGAGTATTTCCTTAATATTTTGACAAATTGAGGGATTTATTCCCTCTGTTTCATCAGTTAGAAGGTTGTTCACATTGGCTGCATTCTGTATGTAAACGATCGACTCTTGTAATGTAACTTATGTCACATGACCTGTTTGCAGCTGTTAGAAGCCTAGGGCTGGCTATTAACTATCTCCTTGTTATTTTACCTCATGCTATTTGCAGACTGTAGCGCCTAGTGCACCCGACCCCATATGGGGTGGGGTATGGGGGGACCAGTGTGTGGTTGGCATTCCCCTGGCCTCTCTTCCTCAGTCAGAGGCTGGTGCCACGTTGCTACTATACTCTGAAAAAACTTACTCTTTCTTCTGTTGCTGCCCTTGCACAGCTCCTGATGACGGACTAAGAAGTGTGAAAGTACTTGAGTTAAAGATTATTGCAACCCCCAGTTCCCCCGTGGCTTGTCTTGCATTGTTAAGATCGTCTGTCTGAAAAATTTTCCATATACATTATATATAATATATATATATATTATTATATATATATATATATATATATATATTATATATATATATATATATATATACACATGTGTTGTGTGTGTGTGTGTGTGTGTGTGTGTTTGTGTGTACTCGCCTATTTGTGGTTGCAGAGGTCGATTCATAGCTCCTGGCCCTGCCTCTTCATTGATTGCTACTAGGTCCTCTCCTTGCTCCATGAGCTTTATCAAACCTCGTCTTAAAACTATGTATGGTTCCCGCCTCCACTATGTCACTTTCTAGGCCATTCCACTGCCTGACTACTCTATGACTGAAGAAATACTTCCTAACATCCCTTTGATTCATCTGAGTCTTCAACTTTCAATTGTGACCTTTTGTTTGTGTCCCATCTCTGGAACATCCCGTCTTTGTCCTCTTGTCTATTCGGCGCAGTATTTTACATGTCGTTATCATGTCTCCCCTGACCCTCCTGTCCTCCAGTGTCGTCAGGCCGATTTCCCTTAACCTTTCTTCGTTGGACAATCCCCTTAGCTCTGGGACTAGTCGTGTTGCTAATCTTTGCACTTTCTCTAATTTCTTGACGTGCTTGATCAGGTGTGGATTCCAAACTGGTGCTGCATACTCCAGTATGGGCCTGACGTAAATGGTGTACAGAGTCTTAAACGATTCCTTACTGAGGTATCGGAATGCTATCCTTAGGTTTGCCAGACGCCCGTACGCTGCAGCAGTTATCTGATTGATGTGCGCCTCATGAGATATGCTCGGTGTTATACTCACCCCCAGATCTTTTTCCTTGAGTAAAGTTTGCAGTCTTTGGCCACCTAGACTATGCTGTGTCTGCGGTTTTCTTTGCCCTTCCCCAATCTTCATGACTTTGCATTCGGCAGGGTTAAACTCAAGGAGCCAGTTGCTGGACCAGGCTTGTAGCCTGTCCAGGTCTCTCTGTAGTCCTGCCTGTTCCTCGACCGATTTGATTCTCCTCATTAACCTCACATCATCTGCAAACAAGGACACTTCTGAGTCTATCCTTTCTGATATGTCATGCACAGGTCCTAGGACTGACCCCTGTGGAACCCCGCTTGTCACAGGCGCCCACTCTAACACTTCGTCATGTACCATGACGAGTTGTTGCCTCCCTGTCAGGTATTCTCTAATCCATTGAAGTGCCTTTCTTGTTATGTGGGCCTCATCCTCTAGCTTTTTCAGTAACCTCTTGTGAGGAACTGTGTCGAAGGCCTTCTTGCAGCCCAAGAAAATGCAGTCTATCCACCCCTCTCTCTTGTCTTACTTCTGTCACCTTGTCATAATATTCCAGTAGGTTTGTGATATGGGATTTTCCTTCCCTGAAACTGGTGCTTCACCACTCTCCTGATGATCTTCTCCATGACTTTGCATACTATACACGTTAATTACACAGGTCTGTAGTTTAATGCCTCATGTGTCTCCAGTTTTTAAAAACTGGGACTACATTTGCCATCTTTCATACCTCTGGTAGTTGCCCAGTCTCAATGGATGTGCTGAAGATCTTTGTTAATGGCACACAGCATCTCTGCTCCCTCTCCAAGGATCCACAGAGAGATATTTGGTTCCACCACCTTTGAGGTGTCACGTTCACATAGCTTCACCTCCTCCTTGGTTATGTGTACCTCGTCCAGCACTTGTTGGTGTACCCCCCTGTTCTGATTTCCTGGGGTGCTACCGGTTTCCATTGTAAATACTTCTTTAAATTTCGTGTTGAGCTCCTCGCATACCTCTCGGTCGTTTCTTGTGAGCTTTCCATCACCCTTCCTCGGTCTGATTACCTGGTCCTTGACTGATGTTTTCCTCCTGATGTGGCTATACAACAGCTTCGGGTCAGACTTGACTTTCGATGCTATGCCATTTTCATATTGTCGCTGAGCCTCCATTCTTATCTGTGCATATTCGTTATCTGGCTCTTTGGCTAATCTCTATTTTCCCGAGTTCTTTGTCTTCTGTACCTTTTCCATTCTCTAGTACACCTAGTTTTTGCCTCCCTATACCTATGGGTGAACAATTCTGCTTCCCTTGGGAACAAACCTCTCCTCTGCCTCCTTGCATTTTGTCACAGTCCATTTCTTGTACTGATTTTCCTGTCAGTTCTCTCTCCCACTGAGTGTCTTGCCTGAGTAGTCCCCCATTTTGTAGTATGGTTTTTCCCATCCTATACCTGCTACTCTCTCCACTTGAAGCTCAACTATGTAGTCAAAGCACAGAACCACATGATCACTAGCTCCTAGGGGCCTTTCATACACGATATCCTCGATGTCCGAACTACTCAAGGTGAATACAAGGTCCAGTCTTGCTGGATCATCCTCACCTCTCTCTCTGGTAGTGTCTCTAACATGTTGATGCACGAGGTTTCCCAGTACCACATCCATCATCTTGGCTCTCCATGTTTTGGGACCCCAATGGGGCTCCAGGTTTTCCCTGTCAATCTCCTTGTGATTGAAATCACCCATAACTAGTAACTTTGCTCCCCCCATGTGAGCTTTCTGGCCACCTCGTCTAGTGTGTCGACCATTGCTCTGTTGCTCTCATCGTGTTCTTCTCTTGGCCTCCTGCAGTTCTGTGGCATGTAGTACATTACTGCAATTATCACATTATGGCCCTCAGACTGGATAGTTCCTACTAAGTAGTACCTTTCGCCCGTGCCATCCATTCCTTCCATTTTCTCAAAATCCCACTGGTTTTTAATGAGCAGTGCAACTCCTCCCCCCCCCCCTCTGTCTTTCCTTAGGATTTGATATCCGGGGGGAAAAAGATTGCATTGTTTTTCATTTTGGGGGTTTTATTTCTTGGTTTTTTAATGTTTTGGGGATGTCTCCGTGATTTTTTCCAAAGCCACTCCTTACATTATTTTTGTGTGTGTGGGTGTGTGTGTGTGGTGTGGTGGTGTGTGTGTGTGTTTTGTGTGGTGTGGGTGTGTGTGTATGTGGTATGTGTGTGTGTGTGTGGTGTGTGTATGTGTGTGTGTGTGTGTGTGTGTGTTGTTGTGTGTGTGTGTGTGTATGTGTGTGGGTTGTGTGTGTGTGTGGTGTATGTGTATGTGTGTGTTTTTGGGGGGGGTTTTGTGTGGGGGTTTTGTGTGTATGGGGTGTGTGTGTGTGTGTGTATGTGTGGGGTTTTGTGAGGGGATGTTAGTTCCCCATTTTGCCCTTAGGCACATGTCGTTTTTGAAAAATGGGCCCGTTGTAGGTGTGTGTATGGGGTTTTGTGTGTGTGTGTGTGTGTGTGTGTGTGTGTGTGTGTGTATTTTGTACTCACCTAATTTACTCACCTAATTGTGGTTGCAGGGGTGGGGGATCGGCTCCGGCCCCGCCTCTTCATGATCCCCTTCTGGGTCACCCCTTCTCTCTGCTTCCTGGCTTTGTCAAAAACCTCTTTTTTAAAAACTATGTAGGGTTTCCCTGCCCCACTACTTAAACTTGCTGGGGCTTTTCCCAAATTGCTGAAAAACTTTTGGGACTAAAGGGAAATTTTCCCTAACGCCCCTTTGTGTCCGTCTGTGTCTTCAGTTTCCAAGTTGTGACCCTTTTTCCCTGTGCCCCCCTCTCTGGAAACCCTATCTCTGTCCACCTTGTCTTTCCCCCGCAGTATCTTGTATGTCGTTATCTTGTTCCCCGACCCTTCTGTCCTCCAGTGTGTCAGGTCCGTTTTCCCCTTTCCCTTTCCCTCTTTTACGACTTTCCCCTTGAGCTGGGGAACTAGCCTTTTTCCCAAACCTTTTACTTTCTCAAATTCTTGACGGCTTGACCAGGTGTGGGTTCCGGAATGGTGCGGGCAAAACTCCAGAAAGGGCCCCTAACTTTCACATTGTACAGTGTCTTGAACGATTCCTTATTAAGGTAGGAACGCTTTTCTCAGGTTTCCCAGGCCCCCATATGCTGCAGCAGTTTTTTGGGCTGATTTGTTCCCCGGTGATGTGCTGGGTTTTTAGGGTTTCCCCCCAAGGTTTTTTTCCCCCTCGTGAGGTCTGTAGTCTTTGTCCCCTAGCCTTACTCTGTCTCGGTCTTCTTTCCCCCTCCCCAATCTTCATGACTTTGCATTTGGCTGGATTGAATTCAAAGAAGCCAGTTACTGGACCACTTGTCCACCCTGTCCAGGTCTCTTTGCGTCCTGCCTCATCCTCGTCCGATTTAATTCTTCTCGTCAATTTCCCGTAATCTGGTGTGTTTTGTGGGCCCCCGCGCGTTGCGTGTGTGTGTACTAAAACCTTTTTGTGGTTGCAGGGGTGGGATACTCAGCCCGGGCCCCCTCCTCTCACTAAAGTGCTCTGGGGTTCTTTTCCCCCTTGTAAGGGAGCTTTATCATACTTAATTTAAAGCTTTGTAGGGTTTTCCCTGCCCCCACTACTTCACTTGTAGTTATTCCACTTTTACTACTCACTAAATAAAGAAATTTTTCCCTAACACCCCTTTGGACTCATCGGGGTTTCTTCGATTCCTAGTGGCCCCCCTTGTTTCTGTGTCACCTCTCTGGAACATCTGTCTTTTCCACCTTGTCTTTTTCACGCAGTATTTTGTATGTCTTATCAGGGTCCCCTTTAACCCTCCTGTCCTCCAGTGCGTCAGGCCGGTTTCCCTAAACCCTTTTTCCTTAAGGGACTTTCCCCCTTGAGCCCCGGAAACAAACCTTGTCGAAAACCTTTGCACTTTCTTAAATTTCTTGACGTGCTTTACTAGGGGGGGGCCCAAAAAACTGGTGCTACATACCCCTGTATGAGCCTGACGTACCAGTTTTACAGTGTCTTAAACGTTTCCTTACTAAGGTATGGGAAAACGCTGTTTCGGGTTTGTCAGGCCCCCAAATTTTGTGCAGCATTTAATTGTTGTTGTTTGTTTTTCCCGAGACGGGGTCGTTTTGGTGGCGCGCGGGGGCGGCCCGTGTGTGTGTGTGTGTGTGGTTTGTGGGTGTTTGTGTGTGTGTTTTGTGTGTGTGTGTTTGTGTATGTTTTTGTTTTGTTTTGTGTTTTGTTGTGTGGGGTTATTTTATGTGTGGTATGTTCCACCTATTTGTACTCACCTTTTTGGGGTTTGGCGGGGGGTCGAGCCCTAGCCCCTGGCCCCCCCTTCTTCCCCGGTTGTACTAGACCCTCTCTCCCCCCGCCCCATGAGTTTTTTAAAACCTCGTCAAAAAAACTGTTTTGGGTTTCCCGGGCCCCCAACTACGTCATTTTCTAGGCTTTTTCCAAACTGCCTTACAACCTCTATGACTGAAGAAATATTCCTACTATCTCTCTGATCATTTGTGTTTTCAATTCCCCAAATTTGGGGCCCCTTTTGGGTTTCGGGTGTCCCCCCCCTTGGAAATCCTTTTCCTTTTTCACCTTGTCTTTTCCACGCAGTTTTTTTATATGTCGTTATCATGTCTCCCCTGCCCCTCTTTTCCTCCAGTGTTCGTCAGGCCTTTTCCCCTTAATTTTTTCTTGGGGACTTTCCCCCCTTAGCTCGGGAAACTAACCTTGTTGCAAACCTTTTTTTAACTTTTTTCTATTTTCTTGACGTGTTTTATCAAGTGGGGGGGTTCCAAACAGGTGCTGCTTTACTCCATTTATGGGCCTGAATAAACGGTGTACGTGTCTTGAATGATTCCTTACAAAGGTTTGTCGGAATGCTGTTCTAGGTTTGCCAGGCCCCTTTATGTTTGAAGGCAGTTATCTGATTGATGTGTGCTTCGGGGGAAATCCCCTCGGTGTTTTTACCCCCAAAAAAGTTCTTTCTCCTTGGGGGAGGTTTGCAGTTTTTGGGCCCAACCTACCCTTACTCTTTCTGTGGTCTTCTGTCCCCTTTCCCCTTTCTTCAGGGGACTTTCCCATTTGGCAGGATTAAATTCGGGGAACCCATTTGCTGGCCCAGGGCCCATCTTTTCCGGGTTTCTCTTTGAAGTCCGGGGGTCCTAATCAAAATTTTAAATTTCCCCTCTTAATTCCCCTTCATTTCCCAAACGGGGGGACACTTCTGAGTCAAACCCTTCCGTCTGTCGTTCAATTTTCCAAAAAAAAGCATGGTCCTAGGCCCGACCCCTGTGGGCCCCCGCCGTACAGGTGCCCACTGTTTAAAATCATTACTTTCCATGTTTTGGTTGCCCCCCTGTCAGGTATTCTCTAAACCATTGCAGTGCCCTTCTTTTTTTTTGCCCCTGATGCTCTAGTTTTGGCACTAATCTTTGTGGGGAAAACTGTGTAAAAGGGGGCCTTCTTGCAGCCCAAGAAGAATGAAATTTAACCCCCCCCTCTCTCTCTTGTTTTTTCTGTTTTTTTTATCATAAAACCCCCAAAAGGGTTTTTTGTGCCCACAGGTTTTCCCTTTCCCGGGGAAACCCTGTGGTTGGGATTTAACTCCTGTTCCGTTCCAAAGGGGCCCACCACCTCCCCCTGATTTAAACTTCTCCATAATTTTGCATTTCTTTACCGTCAATGACACAGGTCTATTTTTTTGTGCCTCTTTTTGTCTCCCCTTTTTTTTAAAAAGGGAATAATTTTTCTGTTTTCCATACCTCAGGTTGTTGCCCAGTTTCCAGGGATGTGTTTTTAAGATTGTGGTAAGTGGTACGCCAAAATATCTGGGTCCCTCTCTTAAAGGGCCCATGGAGAGTTGTTGTCCGGCCCATTGCCTTTGGGTAAACGATGTCCCTTAGCAGGGTTTTTTCACCTCCCTCATTGTATGTATGTCGTCCAAAAACTTGTTGGGTTTTTTTTTCCTTGTTGGGGTCCCCCTTGGTTGCCCCCCAGAGTCCTTTTCCCGTCTCTACTGTTAAAAAACTTCCCTTTAAAACTGTGTTAAACTCTCACATACCTCTTTATCCCCTTTCTTGTGAGTTCTCCCCCTTCTTTTTCCCCAGCCCTTAAACACCGGTCCTTGACTGTTTTTCTTCCTCCTAATGTGGCTATACAGAGGTTTTGGGGGCAGATTTGACCTTTGATGCTATGTCGTTTTCATACTGTCGCTGGGCCTCCCTCCTTTTTGGCATACTCGTTTTGGGCTCTTTCTCTAATTTTCCCTTTTTTTCCGGGTCCTATGCCTCCTGTATCTTTTCCCTTCTTTTGTTGCACTTAGTTTTTGCCTCCCTACACCTTCGGGTAAAACCCCGGGGTCGTCTTGGTTTTTCCCATTTTTTGGGTTTCCCTTGGGAAAAAAACTTTCCTCTGCCTCCTTTCACTTTGGTTTCCAAATTTTTCCCTAAACTCGTTTACTGGGTTTTTCCCCACCTTTTTTCTGTCCCCCTGAACCTCCTGCAGGAAGTTTTCCATACCCGTGTAGTCCCCCCTTTTTTTAGTTTGGGCCCGTCCCCTTAGTTCCCTTTTCCTTCTCCACTTGGGAACTCTATATAAGTCAAAACTCAGAACCCCAAAGATCGTAGCTCCCAAGGGGGCCCCTCGTTTTTTGATGTCCTCGATGTTGAACTGCTCAGGGGGGAACACAAGATCCAGTTTGCTGGCTCTTTTCCCCCCCTCTCTTTTGGGTTTTGTCCCTGACGTTGATGCTTTAGGTTTTCAAGTACCACATCCCTCATCTTGGCTCTCCAGTTTCGGGAACCCCCCTTTTGGCTCCAGGGGGTTCCCCGCGGGTTCCCTTTTGGTTGGAAAAACGCCCCTTACCGTTTCTTTGCCTGTCGAGTGAGCTCTTCTTGCCACCTCAGCCGTGTGTCCACCATCACCCCGTTGTTTTCTTCGTACTCCCTTTTTGGCTCCTGCAGTTTCTGTGGGGGTTTTTTACATCACTCCCAAAGACTACTTTATGTTCCGGAACTTTAAAATTTTACCTACAATGAATTTTCTTTCTCCAAAAGGCCATGCCTTCCTTTCCTCAAAACCCCAAATTGGGGTTTTTTTTTAGCAGTGCCCAAACCCCCCCTCCCCTCTACTCCTTCTATCTTTTCCCCCAGGATTGATATTTCCCGTTGGGAAGTTGTGTCTGTTATTATCTCAGCGAGTTTTTTTTTTCTGTGACTGCTTTTGATGTCTGGGGTTTTTCACCGGGTTCTTTCATTCCACTCCTCATGTTTATTCGTTATTCCTTTGCGTTTGTGTAAAAAAACCTTTAGTTTTTTTTTCTTCATTGTGGTTAAAGCAAGTATAATTTTGGGGGTTTGGGGGGGGAGAGCCTTTGGGGGGGGCCTATATGGGGCTGTGGTGTGGTGGGGTAGTTTTTGATGGGGGTGGGGGGCAGAATGCCCATTTTTTAAAAAAGGGGAAAACTGTTGGGGGGGAGGTTTGTGGGAAAGGGGGTTGGTTTGGGAGAGGGAAAAAGTGAGTGGGTTGGGGTTTAAATTTCCCCAGTTGCGTTGGGAAAAGTCGCGGGTGGGGTCTTTTTTTGGGGGATTCTGTGGGGGGTGTTTGCCCCTTTCCCCCTGTTTTCTGGGGGGCCCCCCTTTATTTTTTTTTTTCTTCTCGTTTTCCCCCTTGCGTTTTCTTTACCCTTTTTTTCAGTGTATTCCCTTTTTTCTGTGTTCTGTCGGGGGCGAGGGGATACTCTTTGGTTTCCCCTTTTGTCCCTCAGCTTGCTTTCTCCCTTTCAAATGTGATTCGAAAATGTTTTTTCCCTTTAAAATTACTTTTGACAGGGGCCCTATCCTTTTCCAAATCGCAAAAAACCCCCCAATTCTCTAAAAAATTTTTTTACCTGGGTTATATTTCCCCCCCCCTATTGTTTTCATGATGCCTTCAATCATTTTTTTTCCTCCTGTTTTATTTCTTCAAAAATTGGCCCCCTTGGCTTCTTGGAGGCCCCTACACAAAAACTGGGCCTCGCCCCTTTTCCCCCTCCCACTGAGGTCTCCATTCCCGCTTCCTCTGAGGCATTTTTTTCCTTCCATTTAATGTTCTTGCCTTAGCCCTGTCATACTGAAATTTCTATTTTTCAGTGGGGCTGTCTTTTCCCGGCCAGCTGTCCCTTGCTACTGCAGTTGGCTGTTTGAACCTCTGCATATAAAAAACCCTTTAAATTTTTCTTCGGACCCGTCGCTTGATTTTGTTTTCTCCTCTTTTTTTCCCCGGCCCCCCGTGGGGTTTTGTAGGGCCTTCGTGTTCGGGCCCCTGTCTCCATTTTTTGCTTACATCCCCCTTTTCTGCGCCTTTTACTTTGAATTTATCATTGTTTCAGACCCCGTCGTTTGTTCAGTGTGCTCGTCGTTTTTTTCCCTGGGCCCCGGTTGGGTCTGATAGGGCCTTCTGTACGGGATTCTCCGTTTGTTTCCCTCCCTTGTCTGCGCCCCGACTTTGAAATTTTCCGATGGGACGTTTGGGAAATTTTCATTTGTTTCAATTGTTTTTTGGCTTTGAGTTTCTCCCTTTTAAGACTGTATCCTAGCTTCTGCTGCTAAGACCCCTTTACTGCCCCCTTTCCCCCACTCTTCAGCTATCCGCTCCTCCCTTTTTTACCCAAACTCTACTATCTTTCCCTTTCCCCCCTCTTCCTCCCTTTTTTGGAGCTCTAACTCCCGTCTTTCCTCCCCGGTTTTCTCCAGATCTCTGGTTTTCCCTCCCCTAAGGCCCCCATATTTTTTTTTTTTTTTTTTTTTTTTTTTTTTTTTTTTTTTGTTACCGCAGCAGAAGGCTAGGGAGGGAGGGGGTGTGGGGGGGGGGGAGAAAGGGGGGAGAGAGGAGAGAGAAAAAGGGTAAAAGAGGGGAGGAGGAGAGAGAAAGGGTAGAAAGGGGGGAGAAAGGGGAAAAGGGGTATAGGGGTGGGGATAAGACCAAGGGGGGAGAAGAGAAATGTGAGGGGGGGGGAAAAAGGTGAGGAGAGGGAGAAAGAGGGGAGGGGAGGGGAGAGAAAAAGGAGGGGGAAAAAAGGAGGGGGAGGGGAAAAAGGCTATAGAGAGAGAAAAGGAGGATGGAGAGAGGGCCCATAGGAGAGAGGGAGGGTGAGGATTGGGTTATGGGAGTGAGGGAGAGAGGGAGGGAGAGGGGGAGAGAGGGAAGAGAGGGGGAGAGAGAGAAGGAGAGAGAGAGGGGGGAGAGAGAGGGAAGGAGAGAGGGAGAGAGGAGGGAGAGAGAGGGAGAGAGAGGGGGAGATAGAGAGGGAGAGAGAGGGGGAAAAGAGAGAGGGGAGGGGGGGAGAGGAGAGGGAGGGGGGGGAAGGGGGGGAGAGGGAGAGAGAGAGGGAGAGGGGAAGAGGGAAGAGGGGGAGAGAGGAGGGGGAGAGAGAGAGAGAGGGGAGAGAGGGGAAGGGGAGGGAGAGAGGGGGGGAGAGGAGGGAGAGAGGGGGAGAAAAGAGGGAGGAGAGAGGGAGAGGGGAGTGAGGGAGGGGGGAGAGGGGGGAGAGGGAGATGAGGGGGAGAGAGAGGGAGAGAAGGGGGAGAGAGGGAGGAGGAGGGAGAGAAAGGGGGAGAGAGGGGAGAGGAGAGGGAGGAAGAAGGGGGGGGAGGAGAGAGAGAGAGGAGAGAGGGGAGAGAGAGGGAAGAGAGGGGAGAGAAGGGGGGGAGAGAGAGAAGGAGAGAAGAGGGAGAGGGAGAGAGAGGAAAAGGGGGAGGGAGAGGGGAGAGAAAAGAGAGAGAGAGGGAGGAGGAGAGAAGGAGGAGGGAGAGAGAGGGAGAGGAGAGGGGGAGAGGGGAAAGGGAGGGGAGGAGAGAGGGAGAGAGGAAGGGGGAGAGAGGGGGGAAGGGGGAAGAGAGAGGGAGGGAGGGGAGAGGAGAGGGGAGGGGAGGGAGAGAGGCGAGGGGGAGGCGAGGGGGGGAGGGGAGAGAGGAGAGAGGGGAGAGAGAGAGGGGGGACAGAGAGAGAGGGGGGAGGGAGAGAGGGAGGGGAAAGAGAGAGAGAGAGAGAGAGAGAGGGAAGAGAGAGAGAGAGAGAGGAGAGAGGGAGGGAGAGGGGAGAGGGGGAGAGAGAGGGAGAGAGAGGGGAGGGGGGGGAGAGGGGAGAGAGAGGGAGAGGGGAGAGAGGGGGAGAAAAGGGGGAGGGAGGGAGAGAGGGGGGAGGGGGAGGAGAGGGGGAGAGGGGGAAAAGGGGGGAGAGAGGAGAGGGAAGAGAGGAGGAAGAGGGGGAGAGAGGAGAGGGGGAGAAGAGAAAGAGAGGGGGGGGGGGAAGGAGAGAGAGAGAGAGAGAGAGAAGAGGAGAGGAGGAGAGAGAGGGGGGTGATAGTGAGTGAGTGGCGAGTAGGGGGAGGGAGGGAGCGAGGGAGGAAAAAGTTTGGGAGTGAGGGTTGGGGGGGGGTCTGGGGGTTTGGGGGGGGTCGTTCCCAAGGATCACTGTTGTACTCCCTAGAGTGGTTTCAGGGGGTCGAGACCAGCTCCGGCCCCAGTGTGTATGTTGTGCGCGCGTTGTGGTGTGTGTGGGGACGTCAGTTTTTTATATGTCCCCGAAAAAACAACTATTCTGTGTACCCGTAATACTAATAGATACCTTAACATGAGGTAGTTCTAAAATTATATACTAGCGGTGTTACAAGTCATTTTCAACCTTTTTACTCTGTGTACCCAAAATTGTTTCGATTGACGTCTTTGTGTCCCAAAAAATTATCTCTCGAAACTGTTGTCAGGGTTAGTCCCATTAAATCCCTTTCCCTACAAAATTTTTTTTTCCTACTACTGTAGGGTTTTGTGTTGTAACGCTTGGAGCAGGGGTTTAGATAGGAGTAACCCCGTGTCGCCGGGCCGTTTACCCCCGACTTCCCGCCCCCACAAACAATGTTTGTAGTTATCAGAGGGGCGTCCATCCAGTGCCCGATGCGATGTCGCTGTACGATGCTCGTTGTACGATGACTCGTACACCTCGCCCTTCCGCCTCTGACTTCTTCGGCTATACTTTTCTCTTGCCCTTTTGAGTCCTCATTTACCACACTTATCACTTTTTATACTGCTACTTTTATAATTTTCACTCCACTTTTGGTAAGTACACTACTTTTTTGTGATGACCCCCAACCTGTTATGGCGGCGCTTACCCCCTCAGGCCTACTGCTGCCACCCCCTCTGCTTATTTTTATATTTATGTTAAAAACATATATATATCCCCTTTCGGCTAGCTTGTTCACGCTGTGTGATACATCCCTTTTGTCGTTACCACCCTCTCTTAATTCTATTTGGTCTTTTTTCTTTTAGTCACTCGCTTTGTACTTTGTTATATGTAACAAATGTGGCAACAGGTGCCCACTAGGCCCCAACGAACTTTGGGACTTTGAAATTTGTTGTTAATTTCAGGCTTTCTCTCGCCTTTACTTTATTTATTTTTTCTAATACATTGGTTATCACTTGTAGGGTTGTTCACTGACGTTGTCACTAACACTGGTTGCTTCTAGTTGCTAAAACACGCCCTAAAAGCACTAAGATCCTCGGAGCCTGGCGCTTGTGACCCACTACACTGTCTCCACTTGTGTGTGTGTGTATGTGTGTGTATGTGTGTGTGTGTGTGTGTGTGTGTGTGTGTGTGTGTGTGTGTGTGTGTGTGTGTGTGTGTGTGTCTGCAGACATCCCCAGACGAGCCTAGCCCATGGCCGGGCTCCGGGAGTAGACTCACGAAACGCATCAAAGGTATGTACGGCTATAATTCCATCCAGTTGATCTTTTATAGATACAGGTGTTCATAATAGCTTTTCTGAGTACAATGACTGACAGTAAAGGTCCTTGAGCTAGAGCTCCACTTGCGCTGTCTTGCTGAAGGAAGAGGGTTTTAAGAGCTTGTAGTTAATGTTGCAATTAATGAGATCTGTAAAGAGCAACACACAAATAACCGCACGACGTTTCGGGTTACGACATTTCGGTCCGGGTCGGACTGAAACGTCGTCGTAAGCTTCTAGTTATCTGTGTATATACCGGTAAACTACACCTGACGTTGACGTCACAGTAACACCAACAAACTTTACCTGAGTATAGCAGTGTCATTCTTACTGTTGTAGCTGCCATGGCTCGGTCGACACCATAATGCATGTTTACTAATGATGTGCCAAAATATCGGTATGTATCGGTTAAAACCCGGCCGATATCAGACGATACTTTTTTAATATTAATATTACTTGTGTGCATAAAAATGTCAAAATTAACACTCTACCTCATGATTGTGAGAGTTACACACACCACACACACAACACACACACACACACACACACACACACACACTGCAATGGATAAGGGAATACCTGACAGGGAGGCAGCAACGAGTCATGGTACGTGAAGAGGTATCACAGTGGGCGCCTGTTACGAGCGGGGTCCCACAGGGGTCAGTTCTAGGACCAGTGCTATTTTTGATATATGTGAACGACATGATGGAAGGAATAGACTCTGAAGTGTCCCTGTTCGCAGATGACGTGAAGTTGATGAGAAGAATTAAATCGGACGAGGATGAGGCAGGACTGCAAAGAGACCTGGACAGGCTGCACATGTGGTCCAGTAACTGGCTTCTCGAATTCAATCCAGCCAAATGCAAAGTCATGAAG
>NC_069463.1:1485127-1490127 GCF_026875155.1 Cherax quadricarinatus
CAACCAAAACCCCATTTTTGGCTCTCCATGTTTTGGGGCCCCCCCAAGGGGCTCCGGGTTTTCCCCTGTCAATCCCCTTGTGATTGAAATCACCCATAACTAGAATTTTGCTCCCCCATGTGACCCTTTCCTGGCCCCCTCGCCCTAGTGGTCGACCATTGCCTTTTTGCCTCATGTTTTTTTTTCCCCTTGGCCTCCTCATTCTGTGGCATGTAGTACTTTACTGCAATTATCACCTTATGGCCCTCAGACTGGATTGTTCCTACAAGTGTACCTTTCGCCCGTCCATCCATTCCTTCCATTTTCCAAACCCCACTGGTTTTAATGGGGCATGCAACCCCCCCCCCCCCCCCCTGTCTTTCCTTAGGATTTGATATCCGGGTGGAAAGATTGCATCTGTTATCATTCTGGTGGTTTTTTTTCTTTGAGTTCTTTTATGTCTTGGGATGTCCCTGATTCTTCCTGCCACTCCTTACATTTATTTTGTGTGTGTGGTGTGTGTGGTTGTGTGTGTGTGTTGTGTGTAGTTGTGGTGTGTGTGTGTGGTGTGTGTGTTTGTGGTGTATGTGTGTGGGGTGTGTAGTGTGTATGTTGTGTGTGATGTGTGGTGTGTATGGTGTGGTTATGTGTGTGTTGTATGTGTGTGTGTATGTGTGTGTGTGAGTGTGAAATGTGTGTGTTGTGTGTGTGTGTGTGGTGTGTGTGTGTTGTGTGTGTTGTGTTGTGTGTGTGTGTGTATGTTGTTGTGTATGTGTGTGTGTGTATTGTGTGGTATGTGTGTGTGTGGTGTGTATGTGGTGTGTATGTGGTGTTGGTGGTTTGGTGTGTGTGGTGTGAGTGTATTTTAGTTACCTTTTTTGCCTAGGCACTGTCGTTTAGACACGGGCCCTGTTTTTAGGTGTTTTTGGGTGTGGTGTGTGTGTGTGTGTGGTGTGTGTGTGTGTGTGTGTGAATCACCAAATTGACTCACCAAATTTGTGGTGCAGGGGTCGGACTCAGCTCCTGGCCCCCCCCTTTTCACTGACGCTACGGGGTCATCCCTCTCTCGCTTCTGAGCTTTGTCATCCCCTCTTCAAAAACTAGTAGGGTTTCCTGCCTCCACTACTTCATTTGCTAGGCTATTCCACTTTCTGACAACTCTATGACTGAAGAAAAACTTCCTAACGTCCCTGTGACTCGTCTGATCTTCAGCTTCTAGTTGTGACCCCTGTCCCTGTGTCCCCCCCTTGGAACATCCATCTCGTCCACCTTTTCAAATTCCCCGCAGTATCTTTATTTTTTATCATGTCCCCCCCTGACCCTTCTGTCCTCCGTCGTCATCCATTTCCCTTAACCTTTCCTCTAAAACATTCCCCTTTACTCTGGGACAGCCTTTGCAAACCTTTGTACTTTCCAAAAATTTTTGACGTCTTACCAGGTGGGTTCCAGACTGGTCTGCATACCCGTATGGCCTAACATATACAGTGTACAGGTCTTGAACGATTCCTTATTAAGGGATCGAACGCTATTCCAGGTTTTCCCGGGGCCCGTAGCTGCAGCAGTTATTTGGGTTTATTTGTGCCTCCCGTGTGTGCTCGGTGTTATGGGCACCCCAAGGTCTTTCTCCCTGATGAGGGCTGTATCTTTGCCACCTAGCCTATACCTGTCTGGGTCTTCTTGCCCCCCCCCAAACTTCAGCTTTTAGGGGGGGGATTAATTCGGAACCAGTTTCTGGGCCACATTCCACCTGTCCAGGTCTCTTTGCATCCGCCTCATCCCCCCGATTTAATTCTTCTCGTAACTTCACTCATCTGCTGGTGTGCGCGCCGCCGTGCGTGCGGCGTGCGTGTGTTGTACTCACCAATTTTGGTTGCAGGGGCGATACTCAGCTCCTGGCCCCTCCTCTTCACTGAGTGCTACTAGGTCCTCTCTCTCCCTGCTCCATGAGCTTTATCATACTTAATCTTAAAGCTATGTATGGTTCCTGCCTCCACTACTTCACTTGCTAGACTATTCCACTTTCTGACTACTCACTGACTGAAGAAATACTTCCTAACATCCCTTTGACTCATCTGGGTCTTCGACTTCCTAGTGTGACCCCTTGTTTCTGTGTCACCTCTCTGGAACATCCTGTCTGTCCACCTTGTCTATTTCACGCAGTATTTTGTATGTCGTTATCATGTCTCCTCTAACCCTCCTGTCCTCCAGTGTCGTCAGGCCGGTTTCCCTCAACCTTTCTTCCTAGGACATTCCCCTGAGCTCCGGAACTAACCTTGTCGCAAACCTTTGCACTTTCTCTAATTTCTTGACGTGCTTTACTAGGTGTGGGTTCCAAACTGGTGCTACATACTCCTGTATGAGCCTGACGTACACAGTGTACAGTGTCTTGAACGATTCCTTACTAAGGTATCGGAACGCTGTTCTCAGGTTTGTCAGGCGCCCATATGCTGCAGCAGTTAACTTGTTGATGTGTGCTTCCCGAGACAGGCTCAGTTTGTGTGCGCGCGCGCGCGCGCGTGTGTGTGTGTGTGTGTGTGTGTGTGTGTGTGTGTGTGTGTGTGTGTGTGTGTGTGTGTGTGTATGTGTGTGTGTGTTTTGTGTGTGTGTGTGTGTGTGTGTGTGTGTGTGTGTGTGTGTGTGTGTGTGTGTGTGCAGACATCCCCAGACGAGCCTGGCCCATGGCCGGGCTCCGGGAGTAGACTCACGAAACGCATCAAAGGTATGTACGGCTATAATTCCATCCAGTTGATCTTTTATAGATACAGGTGTTCATAATAGCTTTTCTGAGTACAATGACTGACAGTAAAGGTCCTTGAGCTAGAGCTCCACTTGCGCTGTCTTGCTGAAGGAAGAGGGTTTTAAGAGCTTGTAGTTAATGTTGCAATTAATGAGATCTGTAAAGAGCAACACACAAATAACCGCACAACGTTTCGGGTTACGACGTTTCGGTCCGGGTCGGACTGAAACGTCGTCGTAAGCTTCTAGTTATCTGTGTATATACCGGTAAACTACACGTGACGTTGACGTCACAGTAACACCAACAAACTTTGCCTGAGTATAGCAGTGTCATTCTTACTGTTGTAGCTGCCATGGCTCGGTCGACAGCATAATGCATGTTTACTAATGATGTGCCAAAATATCGGTATGTATCGGTTAAAACCCGGCCGATATCAGACGATACTTTTTTAATATTAATATTACTTGTGTGCATAAAAATGTCAAAATTAACACTCTACCTCATGATTGTGAGAGTTACACACACACACACACACACACACACACACACACACACACACACACACACACACACACACACACACTGCAATGGATAAGGGAATACCTAACAGGGAGGCAGCAACGAGTCATGGTACGTGAAGAGGTATCACAGTGGGCGCCTGTTACGAGCGGGGTCCCACAGGGGTCAGTTCTAGGACCAGTGCTATTTTTGATATATGTGAACGACATGATGGAAGGAATAGACTCTGAAGTGTCCCTGTTCGCAGATGACGTGAAGTTGACGAGAAGAATTAAATTGGACGAGGATGAGGCAGGACTGCAAAGAGACCTGGACAGGCTGGACATGTGGTCCAGTAACTGGCTTCTCGAATTCAATCCAGCCAAATGCAAAGTCATGAAGATTGGGGAGGGGCAAAGAAGACCGCAGACAGAGTATAGGCTAGGTGGACAAAGACTACAGACCTCACTCAGGGAGAAAGACCTTGGGGTAACCATAACACCGAGCACATCACCGGAGGCACACATCAACCAAATAACTGCTGCAGCATATGGGCGCCTGGCAAACCTAAGAATAGCGTTCCGATACCTTAATAAGGAATCGTTCAAGACACTGTACACTGTGTATGTTAGGCCCATACTGGAGTATGCAGCACCAGTCTGGAACCCACACCTGGTCAAGCACGTCAAGAAGTTAGAGAAAGTACAAAGGTTTGCAACAAGGCTAGTCCCAGAGCTCAAGAGAATGTCGTAGTAGGAAAGGTTAAGGGAAATCGGACTGACGACACTGGAGGACAGAAGGGTCAGGGGAGACATGATAACGACATACAAGATACTGCGGGGAATAGAAAAGGGTGGACAGAGATAGGATGTTCCAGAGAGGGGGCACAGGGACAAGGGGTCACAACTGGAAGCTGAAGACTCAGACGAGTCACAGGGACGTTAGGAAGTATTTCTTCAGTCATAGAGTTGTCAGCAAGTGGAATAGCCTAGCAAGTGAAGTAGTGGAGGCAGGAACCATACATAGTTTTAAGAAGAGGTATGACAAAGCTCAGGAAGCAGAGAGAGAGAGGACCCAGTAGAGATCAGTGAAGAGGCGGGGCCAGGAGCTGAGTCTCGACCCCTGCAACCACAATTAGGTGAGTACACACACACACACACACACACACACACACTCTCTCACACACACACACACACACACTCCCTCACACACACACACACACACACACACACTCCCTCCCTCACACACACACACACACTCTTTCACACACACACACACACATATACAACAGGCCTAGTGTCTAATCGACATGTGCCTATAACAAAATGGTAATACACACACACACACACACACACACACACACACACACTCCCTCCCTCACACACACACACACACACACACACACACACACACACACACACACACACAAGCCTACTGGAGTTTTACGACAACGTGACAGACGTAAGGTAGGAAAGAGAGGGGTGGGTGGACTGCATTTTCTTGGATTTTAAGGCGGCTTTTGACATAGTTCCACACAAGAGATTAGTGAAAAAGCTAGAGGAACAGGCAGAAATAACAGGATAGGCACTGGAATGGATCAGAGAATATCTGACAGGAGGGAAACGAGTGATGATACGTAATGAGGTATCAGAGTGGGCAACTGTGACGAGCGGGGTTCCAGAAGGGTCAGTCCTAGGGCCAGTGCTGTTTTTGGTATATGTGAATGACATGACGGAAGGAATAGATTCAGATGTGTCCATTTTTGCAGACGACGTGAAGCTAATGC
>NC_069463.1:1495127-1526933 GCF_026875155.1 Cherax quadricarinatus
GCCCCTGGGCGTGTTTCCCACTACCTTTGTAATTTATTCTTGGCACACAGGATGTCAGCCATTTAGAGTCATCCAGTGGGAAATACCGTTGCAAGTGGTTAACTGGTCACAAATAAAAAAAAATACATGTATTTCGATCTCTGTGCGAACCAAGGAATGTATCCCTGTAATCCATAATACCAAACCCTTATAAGTTCTATGTATGCCGCGCATACATAACATACAGATGTTTTTGAATGGTCTTGAGGAAACACTGATGTTTGGGACACACAAAAAACATTTAACTGAGTAAACAAATGATAGTCAAATTAAGATAAAACATTTACTTATTTTGATAAGAAAATTCTTTCTCCAATTATTAGGCAGGAGCCATTTTGATTGACATATAACTTAAGAAAACACATCAACACTTAAAGTTTAGATCTGATCAGATGATACATTTTCCAGTTGTTGCACATGGCAGCTTTAACCCAGCAGACATTCCATCCATTTCATAAAATACACCAGAACACCAATACCAAGGCAGATCGGACGATTTCAGGAACTCCTGCGTTGTACACTGAAACTTCCACAACCACTGAATCAACGAGAGAGACGCAAGAATCATCACCAGGGAGGAAGACACTCTTTACCCAAGGATCTCGGAACCATCACTTATCTGTATATCTAAAAATTTCATTACTCGATTATTACTCATTCATATACGATATATATATATATATATATATATATTATATATATATATATATATATATATTATATATATATATATATATATATATATATATATATTATTATAATGTCGTGCCGAATAGGCAGAACTTGCGATCTTGGCTTAAATAGCAACGTTCATCTTGCCATATAAGACAAGTGAAAATTTGTGTATGCAATAATTTTGCGAAAATCATTCTGAACCTAACGAAAAATATATATTTCACTGTGTTTGTTTAATATTAAATTATTGTAAACAAATCTAAAATATGTTTAGTTGGGTTAGGCTAAAATAAATTGTTCTTGTTATAATAAGGTGAGGTAAGTTTTTTAAGATTCTTTAGGTGCAAAATTAAAATTTTTTACATTAACATTAATGAAAAAATGTATCTTTAAACGTATAAGAGAAACTTTTAGAAAGGACTTAATTTTAAATAAGTTCTTGCTAATTGACCAGTTTTACATATTCGGCACGACATACACACACACACACATATATTATATATATATATATATATATATATATATTATATATATATTTTTTATTACCACACTGGCCGATTCCCACCAAGGCAGGGTGGCCCGAAAAAGCAAAACTTTCACCATCATTCACTCCATCACTGTCTTGCCAGAAGGGTGCTTTACACTACAGTTTTTAAACTGCAACATTAACACCCCTCCTTCAGAGTGCAGGCACTGTACTTCCCATCTCCAGGACTCAAGTCCGGCCTGCCGGTTTCCCTGAACCCCTTCATAAATATTACTTTGCTCACACTCCAACAGCACGTCAAGTATTAAAAACCATTTGTCTCCATTCACTCCTATCAAACACGCTCACGCATGCCTGCTGGAAGTCCAAGCCCTTAGCACACAAAACCTCCTTTGCCCCCTCCCTCCAACCTTTCCTAGGCCGACCCCTACCCCGCCTTCCTTCCACTACAGACTGATACACTCTTGAAGTCATTCTGTTTTGCTCCATTCTCTCTACATGTCCGAACCACCTCAACAACCCTTCCTCAGCCCTCTGGACAACAGTTTTGGTAATCCCGCACCTCCTCCTAACTTCCAAACTACGAATTCTCTGCATTATATTCACACCACACATTGCTCTCAGACATGACATCTCCACTGCCTCCAGCCTTCTCCTCGCTGCAACATTCATCACCCATGCTTCACACCCATATAAGAGCGTTGGTAAAACTATACTCTCATACATTCCCCTCTTTGCCTCCAAGGACAAAGTTCTTTGTCTCCACAGACTCCTAAGTGCACCGCTCACCCTTTTCCCCTCATCAATTCTATGATTCACCTCATCTTTCATAGACCCATCCGCTGACACGTCCACTCCCAAATATCTGAATACATTCACCTCCTCCATACTCTCTCCCTCCAATCTGATATCTAATCTTTCATCACCTAATCTTTTTATCCTCATAACCTTACTCTTTCCTGGATTCACTTTTAATTTTCTTCTTTTGCATACCCTACCATATTCATCCACCAACCTCTGCAACTTTTCTTCAGAATCTCCCAAGAGCACAGTGTCATCAGCAAAGAACAACTGTGACAACTCCCACTTTATGTGTGATTCTTTATCTTTTAACTCCACACCTCTTGCCAAGACCCTCGCATTTACTTCTCTTACAACCCCATCTATAAATACATTGAACAACCACGGTGACATCACACACCCTTGTCTAAGGCCTTCTTTTACTGGGAAATAATCTCCCTCTTTCCTACATACTCTAACTTCACCCTCACTATCCTCGTAAAAACTTTTCACTGCTTTCAGTAACCTACCTCCTACACCATACACCTGCAACATCTGCCCCCCTATCCACCCTCTCATACGCCTTTTCCAAATCCATAAATGCCACAAAAACCTCTTTAGCCTTATGTAAATACTGTTCACATGTATGTTTCACTGTAAACACCTGGTCCACACACCCCCTACCTTTACTAAAGCCTCCTTGTTCATCTGCTATCCTATTCTCCGTCTTACTCTTAATTCTTTCAATAATAACTCTACCATACACTTGACCAGGTATACTCAACAGACTTATTCCCCTACAATTTTTGCACTCTCTTTTGTCCCCTTTGGCTGTATACAAAGGAACTATGCATGCTCTCTGCCAATCCCTAGGTACCTTACCCTCTTCCATACATTTATTAAATAATTGCACCAACCTCTCCAAAACTATATCCCCACCTGCTTTTAACATTTCTATCAATCATTTCCATCAATCCCTGCTGCCTTACTCCCTTTCATTTTACCTACTGCCTCACGAACTTCCCCCACACTCACAACTGGCTCTTCCTCACTCCTACAAGATGTTATTCCTCCTTGCCCTATACACGAAATCACTGCATCCCTATCTTCATCAACATTTAACAAATCCTCAAAATATTCCCTCCATCTTCCCAACACCTCTAACTCTCCATTTAATAACTCTCCTCTCCTATTTTTAACTGACAAATCCATTTGTTCTCTAGGCTTCCTTAACTTGTTAATCTCACTCCAAAACTTTTTCTTATTTTCAACAAAATTTGTTGATAACATCTCACCCACTCTCTTAATTGCTCTCTTTTTACATTGCTTCACCACTCTCTTAACCTCTCTCTTTTTCTCCACATACTCTTTCCTCCTTGCATCACTTCCACTTTGTAAAAACTTCTCATATGCTAACTTTTTCTCCATTACTACTCTCTCTACATCATCATTCCACCAATCGCTCCTCTTCCCTCCCGCACCCACTTTCCTCTAACCACAAACTTCTGCTGAACACTAACGCTACATTTTTAAACCTACCCAATACCTCTTCGACCCCATTGCCTATGCTCTCATTAGCCCATCTATCCTCCAATAGCTGTTTATATCTTACCCTAACTGCCTCCTCTTTTAGTTTATAAACTTTCACCTCTCTCTTCCCAGATGCTTCTATTCTCCTTGTATCCCATCTACCTTTTACTCTCAGTGAAGCTACAACTAAAAAGTGATCTGATATATCTGTGGCCCCTCTATAAACATGTACATCCTGAAGTCTACTCAACAGTCTTTTATCTACCAATACATAATCCAACAAACTACTGTCATTTCGCCTTACATCATATCTTATTACTTATTATCCTTTTTTTTTTAAAAATATGTATTACCTATAAACAACCCCTTTCTATACTAAGTTCAATCAAGGGCTCCCATTATCATTTACACTGGCACCCCAACTTACTCCCAACCCTCTCTAAAGTTTCTCCTACTTTATTCGGGTCCCTCCCCCAATTACTCTCTCATTTGTTTCAAAGGTTCTATATATTCACTTAACATCTCTAAAATCTTCTCTCTATATTCCTCCTTCTCCAGGTGATACACGCTTATTATGACCCACTTTTCGCACCCAACCTCTACTTTAATCCACATAATTCTTGAATTTACCATTCATTTTCCCTTTTTTCTCCTTCCCATAACTGATTTAAATTACTGCTACCCCTTCCTTAGTTCGAAACTTTCTATATAATTAATATATATATTTTATATATATTTTATATATATTTATAATAATATATATATATATATATATATATAATTATATATATGTGTTGTGTGGGGTTTTGGTTTTGTGTGGTGTGGGGGTGGTGTGGCGTTGGTGTGTGGTGTGGGGTGTGGTGTGGTGTGTGTGCCGTGTGCGTGTGCGTGTGTGTGTGTGTGTAATGCGCAAAACAACTGTGAAATAGTGAAATTACAAGCGCTTTCGTGACTACTCACATTGTCAAGGAACTATGAAAGTAATACATCAAAGAAGGCAATTTAAGGGCTTAGACTACACCTCACAGTCAACCCCCACAACAAACACCTGACACGCGACAATACCGGACTCATAAGAAAAGAGGAACACTGCAGTAGGTCCGCTGGTCCAACTAGACAGGTCCTCACGACATCCCACTAACAAAATATTCTACCCAAGAAATAAGGTTTATTTGTCCAATGTATTAAACTCAACCAAATTTTATTAATTATAAACGAGTCTAATTTATATAAACCTAAGGAAATATTCATATTTTAAAAAACTATTTTTTAGAAACAAGTTTCATTATTTTCCCTGTCGACCATGGACTTGCTTGATACAACTTTCTAACTTTTTTGAAAATCAATTGGATGGTTAAAATCTTTTCCATGAATAAATAGAGCATTGGAATTTTGTCCAGTTCTAATGCTATATTTAGGGTTGTTTTATCTTATTCGAGATTTTTTACCAGTTTGACCGTAATAAACTTTATCGCAAATTTTTACAAGGAATCTTATAGACACCATCCATCAGCATTTTGGGGGGAATTCTTTATCAAAGTTTTTTTACTGTATCAAGATTTTTGAATACAACTTTAATATTAAAAGTCTTAAGAAGAGAAGGCATATCAACCAAGTTTTCATGGAAAGGGGAAAGAACCAACATATTTTTAGTTGAATAAGCTGGTTGTCCCTTTTTGGATTGTAAAAAGTATTTTAGCAACTTTAAAAGATTTATCAATTACATTTCTTGGGTATTTTAAATCTTACCTATTTCAAAAATTTTTGGGGATATTTCCTCATCTATGAACTCAGGACTACAAATTCGTAAAAGCTCTCAAAACTTTGATGAGAAAACAGACAGTTTGACTTATCTGTAAAACTAAAAATATGTTGGTTCTCCCTTACCATGAAAACTTGGTTGATATGCCTTCTCTTAAAGACTTTTAATATTAAAGTTGTATTCAAAAATCTTGATAACAGTAAAAAAACTTTTGATAAAAAATTCCCCCAAAATGCTGATGGATGTGCCCTATAAGATTCCTTGTAAAATTTGCGAAAAAGTTTTTACGGTCAAACTGGTAAAAATCTCAAAATAAGATTAAAACAACATAAATTTAGCATTAGAACCTGGACAAGATTCCAATGCTCTATTTATTCATGTAAGAGATTTTAACCATCCAATTGATTTCAAAAAGTTGAGAAAGTAGTATCAAGCAAGTCCATGGTCGACAGGAATATAATTGAATCTTGTTTCATAAAAAGAGTTTTGACAATAATATGAATATTTTCTTTGGTTTATATAAATTAGATCCATTTATAATTAATAGAATTTGGGAAGAATTTAAAAATACACTGGATAAATAATTTTTAAATTTTCTTGGGTAGAATGTTTGTGGGGAGTTGTGCAAAGGACCTATCCAGTTGGTGCCGCGCGTCAGGTGTTTAACCGTTGTGGGATCTGATAGTGAGGTGCTGGCCAGACCCCTTATATAGCTTCCTTGGATGCTTTACTTTCATAGTTCCTTGATAATGTGAGTAGTCACGAAAGCGCTTGGAATTTTCTCTATTCTTTCAGAGTGGTTGTTTTGCATATTCTGAAATCACCTGTTTACTGTGATCTTATTGCATATATATATATAATATATGTGTGTGTGTGTGTGTGTGTGTGTGTGTGTGTGTGTGTGGTGTGTTGTGTGTGTGTGTTGTGTGGTGTGGTGGTGTGTTGTGCGCGAAACAACAACCACTTTTTAAAAATAGTGAACTTCCAAGCGCTTTCATTATTTCTCACATTATCAACGACCTGTAAAAATAAGAGTGGTAGAAGGCTTATAAGGCTGAGATATTACCACACATACAATACACCCGTCCCAATATGATGCTGGTGGGAGAGTAAAGGATCTGCCACACACAGCTTAAATACTTCCCAAATTTTATTACTTTTTAATGACTAATTTGTATAACCCTGAGCTGCTATTCATATTAAAAATCAGTACTATTTTTGTTGTGAAACTTGATACAGTTACATTTCTCTCAACCATGGTATTGCTTTATTCAGCTTTCTTGGCCTTTTGAAAATCAATGGGGTGGTTAAAATCTTATACATAAATAAACAGAGCATTAAACTGTCTTCCAGGATTCTGTTTTTGAGGTCTTCCAGATTAGTGGCTAATGATGGTACAAAAACACTCTCTTTGACGTATCCTCACACTAAAAAGTCATGGGCGCATCATGGTTGCAGAGATACAGCAATTTCCAATCGGGTCCATCTTTTTGAAACACCCTGTACTATGCCACCTCGAAGCTTTATAAAGTGGAGGCCCAGTCAGTAACCCTCGCCCCCCCCCAACAAATAATACAACACTTAGTTTTGGAAATAAACAGGATCTATAGCCATCAACCAACAAAATATCTTTCATCACTGGACACTTCACTGGACGCTTTCACAGAGACCTACACAGACGATCACTTTGACAAGATATGGATCTCAGAGTACAACTTATTCAGATGCAACAGAAAGAACAGGCAACAAGACTGGGGGATGAATGGTTTGAAAAACGACCGTTGAAGATTGAGGGCAACTTATGCAACATATGGGAATCTTTATTCAGGAAACGTTTCGCCACACAGTGGCTTCATCAGTCCAATAGAAAGTAGAAAGGCGTAAGGAGAGGAGGAGTTTGAGGTAATCAGTCCCTCAGCCTGGAGTCGATGTGTTCAGTCCATCAATCTACAAGATTGATGGACTGATGAAGCCACTGTGTGACGAAACGTTTCCTGAATAAAGATTCCCATATGTTGCATAAGTGTCTCAATCTTCAAGACTAGGGGAGGGGGGAGGTTGTCCTGTATAATAGAGCTGCTCTGTTAAATCTCTGCAACAAATCCCTTTAAGCCAGCAAATAGTGGAGTCAACAAGACTGGAAAATAGTATACTTGATCTTATTTTCACTATTATCACAACATAATCGAAGTACAGAGTTGTATGCACAGGGCTCCTAACCAGCAAAATAAGATCGGTTATGTGGGTGACTTCACCAAATTCAACTTCAACAACAGAAACATCCAGTGTGATCAAATTAACCATATCCTAAATGAAATATACTGGGAAGATATCCTGGGAAGAGATCCAAGCCTTTGTCTAGAAAGAATTAACTTTGTGGCACTTGAGGTATGCTCAAGGCACATTTCCTTAAGAAATAGAGGACATAACATTAACTAGAGAGATTCTCCCTCTACAGGCATAGCCAAGAAATCACAGAGCTGTTCAAAGGAGCCAGTCTATCAGAAATGAAGAAGGAGGCACTAACCAACGAAATATAAAATATTGAATTTAAGCTTAGGGAATCATACAGGAGCCAAGAAACCCAGAAAGAACTTAAATCAATAAATTAAATTTAAAGGAACCCAAAATATTTCTTTTATGTCAAATCTAGAGCAAAAACTACATCCAGTAATGGACCCCTGGTTAAACTAAATGGAGCATACACAGATGACAGCAAAGAATGAGTGAAATACAGAAGTCCCAGTATGACTCAATGTTATTGAGGCTTTAATCACATTAAGAGCTGAAATTCGGTAAATTCAAGAATTTCTGATATAACCTTAACACTACAGGACTTTGAAAAAAAAAACAATAAATTACATATTACTGCACTCCACCAGCAGGCCCAGACTCGTGAAACTCTGTGATCATCAAGAACTGCAAGAAACCCTTTTTCATGCCTTAAATATTAAATGGAAAGGGAGCATAAACAAGGGGGTCATCCCATACTCCCTAAAATCAACTGATATAGCCCCACTGTACAAAAGTGGCAGTAAAGCAATTGCAGAGTTACAGACTGATAGCAGTACTGTCCCGCTTCATAAAAATATTGGAATGGGTTCTAAGAAGCAAGGTTGCCAACCACCTGACCACCAAACAATTGCCCAACCCAGGGCAGCATGAGGTTCGAGGAGGTTGCTCCTGCCTTTCACAACTATGGACCACTATGGCATAGTCTTGGATGGAATGGAAGACAAAAATGCAGATATGTTATACACAGACTCTGCGATAGCCTTCGACAAGTGCAACCATGGTGCAATAGCACATAAAGTGCATGATAAAGGAATATCAGGAAAACTGGGTACATGGATCTATAACTTCCTAACAAATAGAACACAAAGAGTAATAGTAAACAGAGTTAAGTCAAAAGCCGACAATACCAGGATTTGCATGACAGTCATCCATTGAGGGCACTGTAAATCCCCAAGCGAACATTAACCAAGTCTTCAAATGGGTCTCAAAAACAAAATAAGAAGTTTAACGAAGATAAATTTCAATTACTCCGCTATGGAAAACTCGAGGGAATACTTAATCGAAGCATAAATAAATCCAACCATACAATAAAGCGAAAAAAACGTGAAGGACCTGGAAGTGATAATGTCAGAGAATCTCAGTTGGAAGATCACAACAATGTCTCAACCACATCTACTAGGAAAATGATTAAGGGATCCGTCAAAACTAGGGATGCAAAGCCAGTGAAGATTCTCTTCAAATCATTTATTCTCTCTCTAGGCTGGAGTACTGCTGTAAACTAACGAACCATTTCAAGGCAAGCGAAATCGCAAGTCTGGAGAATATACAAAGAACATTAACGGCATGTCTAAGTACAACAACGCACTTCAATTACTGGAAACGATTAAAGTCCTTAGACCTGTTCTCTTATGTACAGGCAAGAAATACATTATTTATACACTTGGAAAATCCCAGAGGGCTGTTCCAAATCTGAACACAAATATCACCCTGTGAAAGCAAATTTCTCGGCAGGCTGTGCAACACCCCCAATAAAAACAGGGGTTCTGATTTAAACTTAGACAACAAACAAATTTACAGTGGCCAAGATTGTTCAAATGCCTGCAGCATTCATAAGGAGAGATACTAATTGCCGTCTTTCATTGGCCACTATGCCTGGGCTGAGTGGTTGTGTGTGCAAAAAGCTCCAGGTTTCACCTTTGTGCAACTTCCTTTTCTCCAAGATGCGGCAGGTTGCTCAGAAGGAATAACACTGTGTTGACTTAGTCAAAGGGGAATTTACCGACGAATGCCTCTGTTTTACTGCCCGAGGGGTCGTCCGGGACACGTTCTGCATTAACAACGAAGAGCTATTTTGGGAAATTTCCCCTAATGGACTTCAAGGATTTCATCAGTTTTGCACAGTGGCAGTTATGAGAGGACAACTCGGTTTCGGACTTTGGAAACTCCCCTTTTTATCCTGGGTGGAGGTGTGCCTGTGGAATGCCTCCAAATACTACACCTGGGTGGGAAATCGAAACGATCCTTTCGAAGTGGATGATGTGGACATTCGTGAGGCATTTCGACACTATGGTGAGGTGCATGCTGTGACATTGGGACGTTGGACAGAAGGAATATACACGGGGCTTCCTGCAGGTTCTTACACTGTTAAGATGACATTTCGAAGACCCATTCCATCGTATGTAGCCCTAGAGGTTTTTAGGACACAGGTGTTCGTGACTTATGAGGGACAATGTAAGACGTGTCGTTTGTGTGGTGCTTTTGACCACATGGCAGCCGGGTGTGGTAAGGTAGCAGCCTCCGCGATCATCAGAAATGCCAGTGGTTACGGAGTCTTTGGTGGCTTCTTCGTCTGCTCCTGTGAATGCGGAAGGCACTGGAAGATGGGTGGACGAAGTGGATGGTGTGGAGGAGAGTTGTGTGATGCTACTAGAAGTTTTGGACTCTCCCACACAGGAAGAATCTGGTATTGGGCTGGAGCCTGTGGGGGTGGGGGAGGCAGGTGAACTACAGGACTTATTGGAACCCCTGCAGGAGATGATTAAGTCTTTCCTGGAAGTGCCAGGGGAGGAGATCCCCTCTGTAAGTGGGGGACTTATGATGGTTGAGAAGGACCTGCATGGGCAGGTCCCAGGGCCTCTGGGGTCAGGGCCTGGCTTGTTGCAGTTGCATCAGGTGGAGGATGAGGTGTACAGAGTGTGAATGCTGGAGTGGAGATAGAGGGTGCATCTAGGAAGAGAGCTGGAGGCTCGGATGACGAGGTCATTACTCCTGCCCAGTGTTCTGGTAAGAAGACATGGGTGGGTGTGACTAAGAAAGGGCAGGGTAGTGCACAGGGTAGGGGTCCAGGGGGGACAAGAGTGAACAGAAGAATTCAGGAGCAACAAAAACTGTAGTAGACAGGTCACAGAGGCATAGAGGAAAGCCCCCTTTTCTCCACATTTGTCTGTCAATGTGAATGGCCTTAGGGCTGAAGGTTGGAGGATGTCTTGTGGCGTTTTGATATTGACCTGTGTTTTATTCAAGAGCACAATTTTAAGTGTGGCAGAGAGTTGAGGCTGAAAGGTTTTAGGATATATGCTGGTAGTTCAGGGAAATTAAAGGGTGGGGTTGCAGTGGCAGTGAGGGATTCCAGCCCATTTCAAGTGCTCGTGTGGGAAGAGGAGGGAGGGGAGGGTGGAGGGGCTTTGGGGGGTGGTTAGGATGTGTTTTCTGGGGATTTATATTCCAGCAGATAGTAACAGATGGGTAAAGGTGGATTTTGTACAGGAGGTTTTGCTTTTTCACTTGAGGGGTTTACCTATGGTTTCTATAGTAGGTGGTGACTGGAATTGTGTAATTAGACATAAGGATGTGGAGCCGAGAGGGGCAGGGTGTGTGCTTGGGGTGTTGAGGGATTTGTTGAGGGAGGTGGGGGTTTACGGCATAGTCAGGGCAGTTGGGTGGAGAGTGGAGCACACGTTTGTGCGGCAGGGTTAGATCGCATTTATATAAATCATGGGATCACATTGGAATGTGTGCTGATGGTAGACTTTGGTTTTTCAGACCATCGTGCAGTTTTTGCAGACATGGCATGGGATGGTATGGTTCGCCGGGATACAGGTTACTGGAATTTCAATGTGAGGTTACTTCAGGGGAAGGAGGAGGGATTGTCATTCAGGGACTGGTGGAGGCACCTCTGGGATGCGTGCACCCAGGAGGAGGATGTATTGGGATGGTGGGAGAAGTGTGCTAAACCACAGATTAAGGAGTATTATCAGCATAGGGGATGGGATGAGGCATGGTGGAGGTTTGGTTTACAGAAATACCTTGAGGGGCAACTCAATGATTGTTATGAATGGGGAGGGGGTGGTAGGCATGGGGATATAGAGGATCTAAGGGGAAGATTGAAGGATATACAAAATTCTTGCTTCGATGCGATACGTGTGAGGGGTGGGTTAGAGGAGGTACTATGGGGAGACAAACCGTCGGATGTATTTTGCAGAGGTTCAGGGAAAGGCAGCAGAGGACCACGATTATAGGATTAGAGGCACGTAAAGGGGTGGGGGATATAGGGTGGGGCAAGTACTAAGTACCAATGATAGAATGAGTAACTATGCGGATTTTTGGTTTAAGGAGAATTTAAAGCAGGGGGAGGGTGGAGGAAGGGAGGGGGAGATTATAGGGGAAGGAATTCTGGGAGTTTTAGGGGAGGAGGAGAGAGCAGCACTAGGGAGTAGGATCAGTGAGCAGGAGGTGGGGGAGGCGGTAATGAGCTTGAGTAGGGGAAAGGCACCAGGGATTGATGGGATCACTAATGATTTCTTTATTGCAAATTGGGATAGTATAAAGGAATGTCTGGTCTCTTTGCTTAGCTGTATGAAGGAAGGGGGAGTGCTGGGTGAGATGTAGGGTATGGTGGTAGTTATTTTGGTTCATAACGGAGGGGGGGAGGACCTTGGGTGCCTATAGGGCGATCTCCCTCATGTGTTCTGATTATAAGCTTTTTGTGAAGGTATTAGGTAATTCGCATGAAGGGTGATTGGCCTTGTTCTACATAGAGAACAGTATGGGGTACCAGGATGAAGTATGAGTGAAGGGTATGGGCGAATTAGAGATTTTGTGGAAAGCAGACAGGGGGGTGTCTTGGGGATCAATTGGAAGCAGGCGTATTTTACAAAGACAAGGATTTGGGGACAAGATTGTATGGTGGGTGAATACTTTGTATATGTCTGTGTGGATCAGAGTACAGGTTAATGGTAAGTTGGGGTTGCCGGTGCAGTTGGGGAGGAGTTTGCGACAGGGTTGTCCCTTGTCCAAAATCCTCTTTGCATGCATGCAAGACCCCTTTTATAGGCTTATTGAGGAAGGAGTGTGGGAACGGGGAGGGGAGGGTCTGGGCAGATCTGGGATTGTAGGGTATGTGGATGACACCACAGTTTTTGTGGGAGGGGAGATTGGATTGGGGAACGTGGGATGTATAATAGAGATCTTTGGCGGGGTTACTGGGATGAGGGTTAATGGAGCAAAGTCTAAGTTAATGGAAATAGGTACGTGGGTGGGGAGGGGGGTTGGGGAAAGAGTATGGGTGGAATGTTGTGGACAGAATTAAGATCTGTGAGGTTGTGTACATGGTGGATGCTGGGGAGGTGCAGACAAACTCAGGGGAGGTCGTGAGTAGAGCATTGGGGAGGGTGCGTGGGTGGAGGGCCGGGGATCTAACATTGCAGCATCAGGTGGTGGTGGTAAACACACTTGTGTATAGTAAAGTGTGGGGAGTAGTAGAGGTCTGTCCACTGAGGTCATGCGATATTCAGGATCTGGAGAGGTTTTTTTTTGAGGTATGTATGGGGTTATGGGCGGCCATTGCTAAGGAAGGTGGGGGTGATGACAGGGGTGCGGCAGGGTGGGCTGGGTCTCATACCTTTAGATACACACACGAAGGCAGTGTATGTGAAGCAGCTGTACCTGAGGGTGGGAGGGGAGAGTGGTATAAGGGTGGGAGTAGTGATGGAGGATGTGAGGAAATGGTGGAAGAGGAAGGTGTTATTGGTGTGTGAAGATATGGTATGTAATTTGTTAACAATCCAGGATGCAAGGAAAGTAAGGGTAAGTACGCTTGGGAAGATGGGTAGGCAGGGTGAGGTGATTCAGGGAGCAGATACATACCCGATGTACGATTGGAGGAGCATTTGGGAAGACTTTCGAAGGATTAGATTAAAGCCGAAGGTTCGGGAACTGGTATATAGGTTCTTGCTGGGAATTCTTGCTTAAAGATCTGTGCTATATATTACGGGTTATGTAGGTGTGGGGAATTGTCTGCGTTGTGGGGAGGAGGAGACGGCTTTCCATGCTGTATATTTTTGTGAAAATTTGGGGGTTGTAAAGACAGTTAGCGAGGGTTATAGGTATAGTGGCGGGGGGGAGGTAACATTTCGACTTTGAGGGCTTTGCATTTTGATGTGAGTGGGGTAACCAAGGACGTTCGGCGGGCAGTGATGTTATGTCGGTGGCGATTTTTTTTGGTAGCTTTGGGTAAGTGGGAGGTGGGGGTGATTGAAAAGCGTGGTCTTGCAGTTATGCCTACCATATGGTTTACGGGAATAGGCTACTATATGGGAGGGTGTGGTAAAAGTTTTCATTGGGGTTATCGTAATTGACGGTAGGTGTTTGTTAGGGTTGGGAGAGTAGGGTAGTTTTGGGATTAGTGGAGTTTAGGATGTGGAATAAATGTTTGTGGTAGTGCAATTGGATGTGCAGTTAAGCATGAGGGGGGAGGTATAGGTGGGGTTTTTTGGAGCCTGGGTAGGGTTGGGAGGGGGGGGGATTTTACTTTGGATTTGCATTTATGGCCTCCAAGGTATAAAAAGGAAAGAGTTGGGGGTTTAATATATGGGTAGTAGAGACTATGCGTTAGGGTGGGAGAGGGATTTTATTTAGTGGATTTTGTATGGGAAAATGATTTTATGAAAAGGATGGAGTTTGTGGTTAATATAGGCAGTAGAGACATGGTTAAGAGATGGGGGATTTTACTTTAGATTTCATGTATGGGCTAGAGTATAAAAGGAAAGAGTTTGTGGTTAATATAGGCAGTATCGAGTCAGGGGTTGGCAAGGGGAGGGGCTTTCTGAAGTGTCAGGGGCCAAGATGGTTTTTAATGCTTGATGTAGTACGGCTCTGCATATGTACTACTATGTGTCTCACGAAATCGTAATGACACGATTGCAAACAAACCATACCACGGGCCGGGATAGAACCCGCGATCAGAGTCTCAAAACTCCAGACCGTCGCGTTAGCCACTGATCCAGTGGCTAATGCCACGGTCTGGAGTTTTGAGACTCTGATCGCGGGTTCTATCCCCACCCGTGGTAGGGTTTGTTTATTACTGTGTGTTATGTACGGTTTCAGGAGTTTTGTTCCTGTATGGGACTATATTTTACAATTGTTATATGCTGTTTAGGTAGGGTGTGCCATGGTCTTCCTGTGAGGTTAGACACTTCATTAGGTGTTGGTTTTTTTTTTTATGTGGCGAGTGAAACATGTCCTGGTCACGGTATTCACAGGAGACCTTTATTCGATGCTTAAAGATAGGGAAGTAAGACTAACGCTCAATATTCCACTTTGGTTTGTGCTTATTGGTCCAAAGGAAATCTTTCATAACCAATATATATTTTGTTTGGGTGAATCCCGTTGCCAGAAACCTAACTATTACAAGGTTACGGGATATGTTCATATAATGTACTTAATACTCAATTTGTATTATTTGTATATTCTTTTACGTTTTACAAAAATAGATATTTCTTTGTTTGGTTCTTAATGTTCTTGTGGGTGTTTTTGTAATTTTTGTACCACACTTATGACTGTGTATTTTATGTGGTGGTATTGTAAGTCAAGTGGGATTTATAGCCTTTAATTTTGTATTATGATTTACGAACTTGGTGTATCATTGTAGAATTTTACATATGTTCATTAGTGATGTGGAAATTATTTAATTTCCGAAGCTATAGTGTCTAATAAGTGTTTAATGTGCTGATTTGGGTCAAAATGTATTTGCATTTTTAATGAAATCAGCTGGGTTCCCGCTGCGCTGCGCGTGTGCAGGGGGGTGGGGGGGTCGAGCTGGGGGGGCTGGTGTGGCGGGAGTGTTTTAAAATGGGTGAGGAGGCTGAGAAAACCGGGAATGAGGAAACTGGCGTTCACGGCGGCCTAAGGATCAATATAGGCCTCAATTCATAATAGGAAGTGTCGTGACTGTCCCTAGTGAAGAGTGAGGGAAGGTGATTTACGGGACCACCGTAAAGGGGTGGTAAAATTAGTGAATAATGTTCGACCGGGTGGCAGGTGCACAGCCATGGTGTGTGTCCAGGGGAAATACCCGTGTGTTAATCCTCGCTCATCGGCCTCAGATCTTAATGGAGTGACCTCTAATGTGTATAATAGTTATGAGACGTTAAATCATCTTGTGAATGGTAATGTAATCAGTGATAATAACATTGAGTTAAGAGAATGCGGGATGTGAAATAGATCGCCCTGCTCCGAGTGAACGTGTGACTCTCGTACGGAGGATAATGAAGCTTTATGGAATCACGACTTCTAAACCGGGACAAACCGATGGATACCTCATCCTGCCGGAATAAGAACCGTGTCGGTGTAGCAGGACATCGAAATGAGATGGGGAATGGAGGAAATAAGGAGTATCAATCACCCACAGTTAAGTAACCTTTCTAGTTATAGCAGACTGATGCTGGCCAGTTAGGTATGTTGTAATTGGATAGGTTATGAGTGATCCAGCTACATCAAGTGACCACCAGAGAATATCTGGTAAGTGGTGGGATTATGTACAAATGTTTTTCCCTGATGGATGTATCCATGTGTATCCTACCCCCCCCCCTTCATTCAGCTAAACTAATATAATCTATACAGTCCACAATTAATTAGTAGCGCCGTGCTTGAGGGTGCTACCCAATTTATACTGGTCACGGATAGATGTGGATAAGATTGTGAGGGTTGAGGGGCCACCTGTAGTGACCAGAGGTGGTTTAAGTTTTCTCACATGTCTACACGGGGTGACTACGATAAACAATATGGTTGTCTCCCAATGAGATTACTTGTATGTATATAATGTTGAGGTACATACAGATAAGCACCCTATAAAATTTTCCACATCTGCCCGCTGGTCCTTCCTGAACCGGATGCAATCGGTAAAAAATTAATTGAATTAATTACTTAATAATTAAGTGACTGATTGAAGGAAGTGGGTATAGGGTACACAAATTTAATCGGTCGTGTGGTGGAGGATAATTAGCCCAATTAATTACCAGCATATGGGTGGCTAGGATTTATACAAGAGTAAAGTGCAAGAATTACTCTCACAAGGTGTCTACTTAAGTTGTATAATGGGTGATTATTAATTCCCTAACCATGGCTGGGTCTGAGGAAGTTAGTGCGGCTGGCAAGTCCATGGATGCCAAAGCAAAGAAAGAGTCGCTACAAGCTCGGAAGGGTCATGTTACTAAATCATACAACAAGTGTATGGAGTTAATCAGACAAGAAACGGTAAACCCTGATGAATTAAAGCAACACCTAGATGCCTTAGGAAATAGACACGAGTCATATAGATTGTGGTTTAAAGACTGTGAAAAAGAGCTCCTAGAGAATTGTGCAGATGATGCTGAAAGGGAGCGCCTGCTGGATCAACATTATGAAGTGGAGGACAACATTGTGTCCTGCAAAACTAAGGCTTTGGAGAAGGTAAAGGGTGTAAACAATGTTGTTGGTCAACCTAGTAAGGAAAGTCAGAGGCGTCTACCAAAACTCCCAGAATTATGTATGCCTGTGTTTAATCCGGGAGAACACTGGGAGGAGTTTTGGTCTATCTTTAAAGCAGTCGTACATGATAGGAGTGATCTTGCAAGTGTTACCAAATTATGCTATTTAAAGGGACAAGTAAAGGGAGATGCGCATGTTCTCATACAAGCATTCCCAAATGTAGATGACTCCTATAGTGAGGCAGTTGACTTGTTGGAGGTCACTTACGGTAACTTGGAGCAAAGTAGGCTGGATCTAGTAGCTAATTTGGCTAGTTTGAAGACTCCAGATCACAACCGCAACAGCTTACAGCAATTTAGGATCAAATTAGAAAGCACTCTTAAGACCTTGAGTAATAAATATGATCTGGAGGGAGCAGAGTGGTTGTTGAGTGCCTTGATTCAGAATAAATTTAACCACAAGACCGTAGAGTGGTTATCTAACAGATATCACAAGGGTTACTTCGGGTTGGAAGAAATAAGAGTGGGACTGCAAGAGCTAATTGTCCAACTGCAGACCAGCCAACCCATTACCTCTAGGAATACCACGTCTACAGACCCCAGTGCACCTGTCAAGTTCCACAAAGGGAAACCTTATCCTAGTATCAATAATCCTAAGTCACCTACTACACAGGGTTACGTAGGCACGTATCAAGTGACAGGGGCCAGTAATAGTGGTTCTCCCCACATCCAAGCAAGAGGAGGAAGTACCACAATAAGGGTAGCCCAGTTGATAAGAGGTCAGGCAAAGAAAGGAGAGATTGTATCTTCTGCAACGGTACTCATTTCTCTAAGAACTGTAATGCCTATAATTCATGGGATGTTAAAGTGGAAAGATTGGAAGAGCTTGCTAGATGTATCAGGTGTCTAGGAATCATAATGTAAGGGATTGCCGTGCTAACTTGCACTATTGTTATCAGTGTAACAAGGGAAGACACCACATAGCTATGTGTAAGGGCAGATCTAATCGTAATGATGGTAACAATAGTACTGATAGTGATTAATAACCCGGACACAACAGTAGCCAACGTAAAGATTGCAGCTAACGTCGGTAATGATGGCCTAGCTGAGGTAGCTTTGCCTGTGTTGGATGTGGTGATTAATGATAAACGGCGTAAATCCAAAACTGTAACAGCATTACTGGATCAGGGATCACAACGTACTTCATAAAACGTAACTGCCTTAATGGGATGAAGGTACAAATGGGAGATCCTGCTATACTTAAGCTATCTGGCTTTCTCTCGAATAAGAAGGCCCAGTCATACGACACTGTTTATGTAACTGTCAGGCTGGGAAATGAGAGAAACGTATTAATGCCGTAATTGTGGATAGGCTCCCAGAGAAAATATCTACAATAGGGCTTGGTAACGCTACTGAAAGGCTTTCAAGTAAGGTAAATTTGGCACCTTCTGGTATAAATAATGATTCTGTGGGGCCAATAGATATTTTGATAGGTAGTGACCATTATGCCACTTTGTAAAGGGTTATGACAAAGAATGCGGAGTCCCCCTTCTAAGGACCGCAGGAGGTCACGTGATGTATGGCAGGCTTCCTCGTACTGATAATGAATGACTGGGGGGAAGCCATAAATACAGTTACGGTGTGTCTTACTCATGAAGTATCACCCCAGTATAAATATACTTCAATAGAGGATGAAGTTGAACCTGTGTATAAATTATGGGAATTGGACAGCATAGGGATCATGTAAATGAAGAAAGCCCCAGATGATTCCTTTACTCAAGAACAATACCAGAAGGATGTTAAATTTGAATCTGGACAATACTGGGTGAGACTTCCATGGAAGCTGAACCATCCAGACCTACCAACTAATTACCGGATGGCGTATGGACAATTAAAGGCTCAGCTCCACGAATTGAGCAAGACACCAGAACTGTTGACAGATTACGATGATATAATTAATGAGCAGTTAAATAATAAATTCATAGAGGAGGTACCTCCCGAGCAAACCCAGATTTATGGTCACTATTTGCCACACCACGGAGTGAAGAAGGATTCTAAGACCACTCCTCTGAGGATTGTGTTTAATTGTAGTGCCAGGAGTAATAAAAGTGTACCTAGTTTGAATGACTGATGACAGGTCCGTCGTTGACGGAAAAACTGGGAGACATACTATTAAACTTCAGGGTTAAGAATTATGCCTTTACGGCGGACATAAGTAAAGCTTTCCTGAGAGTGGGTCTGCAGGAGGCTGACCGGGATTGCACTAGGTTCTTATGGCCCGAGAATCCTAGTGACCCACTTAGTCCCCTGAAGACTTTTCGCTTCAGGAGTGTATTGTTTGGTGCTACCTCCAGTCCGTTCCTACTCCAGGCAACCCGTTTAAATGCACACCTTAAGCGTACGGGTGTTCCACTGAGTGGAGTAATGGGTAAACAATTTTATGTGGACAATTTCCTGGGGGTGACATCTACTGAAGAGGAACTAATGAGCATATACGCAGGGGCAAATTTGAAATAATGCAAGGTGCAAATATGCCCCTGAGGGAATGGAACAGTAATTCGTCCAGTTTAAGGGTTCAAATAAATAAAGACAACCCTGGAGTTGAAGTGTCCAAATATAGTAATGTGCTGGGACTGACTTGGGACACAGAGGGAGACTTGTTATCGTTAAAGTCTAATAACTACAGCATGCCCAATAAATTAAAACCCAAGAGAGTCTTACTTGCGGAAGTTTCAAAATGCTTCGATCCACTAGGCTTAGTGTCCCCACTTACCATAAGAGGGAAATTGTTGATACAAGAAGCATGGAAGCTTAAGTGTGCTTGGGATGAAACCCTACCCGAGGAATTTGTTGAAAGGTGAGAAAAAACTAATAGGTGAATATGTAAAATTACCAATGTTGGAGTTCCCACGTAATGTGGCCAGTCAAGATGGAGAAAATGTACTCCACATTTTTTGCGATGCTTCGAAATTGACATATGGAGCAGTCGCTTACCTTCAATGTAATAGTGCCATTTCTCTTGTTATGTCTAAGGCTAAGGTGGCTCCAATCAAATCACGCACCTTACCTCAGTTGGAATTAACGGCCATTTATGTAGGTGTCAAATTAGCCAATTATATAAGAAATAAATTGCGAGAGATAAATATCAGCGACACCGTAATTTGGTCTGATAACGAGGTATCCTTACAATGGATTCGTAATGGTAACAGTAAGATTGTGTATGTACAAAACAGAGTCGCTGAAATCAATCAAATGCAGGAGAAATATAACAGTTTGGGTCAGCATATGTTAACCTTTAATCACATTCCTGGTGACGAGAATCCAGCTGACTTCTTGTCTCGAGGCTTGACTTATGAAAAATTTGTGAGTGCTTTATCGTGGGTTTAAAGGGCCAAGTTGGCTGGTGGACAAAATTAACTGGCCGGTGCAAAAGGCACATATTGCTCCTGTCGAAATTACGGTGAGCACCGCTCCGGTCAGTAGTCCCTCCTTAGCCATTGATATGAATAGGTATTCTTCCTTACCTAAGCTGATTAGTGTGACAAGGTTAGTGTTTAAATTTATAAGTAAGATGAATATCTCACAATTTTCCCCATCCCCTGAAATACTGGCTGCAGAGGGTACAAGAAGAAACCTACAGGGATGAGATTAAATTCATGATGGACGGAAAAATTGTGAAAGGCTCAATAATAGAAAAGCTGGGGCTGTATTTAGAGGATGATGTAATTAAGTGCAGAGGCAGGTTACAAAATGCTGAATTGGGGGAATATGCTAAGCACCCTATCTTGCTGCCCAAAACTCATCACCTGACAACCTTGATTGTCTTTAATGCCCATAATAACGTGATGCACGGTGGGGTACAGGATACCTTAAACTGTATTCGGGAAACCTTCTGGATTCCACAAGGACGGCAAAGTGTAAAAAGGGTTATTCAAGGTCGTGTGTAATATGTCGCCGGGTGGATGCCAGAACCTACATGTACCCAGGGCCTCCACCATTGCCCAAGGAACGCGTGCAGTTGGTAAAACCATTTGATGTGACCCGGGGTGGACTATAGTGGGCCAATCATTTTAACAGGTACTTCAGATGGTGTCCCCTTGAAGGTGTATGTATGTCTATTTACTTGTACAGCTACTAGGGCTGTTTATCTAGAAGTGGCTCAGGACTTGTCTGCAGAACAGTTCATACAGCTGTTCCGGAAATTTGCAGCTAGAGGATCCTGTCCAAGATTGATGATCTCAGATAATGCCACCAATTTTGTAGCGGGTGCTCAACACTTGATGAAATTAAATAAGAGTGATGATGTACAGTCTTTGTTGACCCAGCGAGGGTGTGTCTGGAAATTTATTACTCCCAGAGCCCTTGGCAGGGAGGACTGTAAAAAAAGAATGATAGGTACAGTGAAAAGATGTCTTTGTAAGGTGCTACACAGGAAGAGAATTGATTTGGAGGAATTCCGTGCAGTGTTGGTGAAGGCAGAGAATCGGGTGAACAATCGCCCTCTGTCATACATGAGCGACACTCCTGACGCGGAGATACTGACTCCCTCTCACCTAATATGTGGACAAAGGTTAGAAGCTGCACCTATCTATAGAGATAATCCCGAGGGAAGTGATGAGGATTACAATAACGTGACTGTGTTGAGTGACAAGTTCAAGATGTTAAATAAGGTAATTATTCATTGGTCTGATGTGTGGCGTAAAGAATATCTTCTTACACTACGTGAACACTTTTATGGTGCGCCAGAGGCAGTAAACCGAGAGAACATTCAACCAGGTGACATTGTGTTAATTGATACTGAACATCAAACATTGTGGCCTCTGGGCAAGGTAGTTACATTATACCCAGATGCACAAGGTGTTGTCAGAAACGTCAAAGTGTTGTGTCGTGGTCAGGAAAGTTTGCGTACCATTAATAAATTAATTCCCTTAGAATTAAATGGTGTTCAATCCAGTGCAGATGGAAATCTAAGGGAAAGTGACACGAGTGATATTGAAGACACTGACCGGGTAATGCAAGAAGAAACTGTAGTAAGACCCACTAGGAAAACAGCAGCGCAATCTAGAGAGGGCTGGAATCGTCTCCTGGAGGAAGACGCAATTTAAGTCGTCTAACAACGACTTCCGCCCGGCCGCAGTGTGGAAATTATTTAATTTCCGAATCTATAGTGTCTAATAAGTGTTTAATGTGCTGATTTGGGTCAAAATGTATTTGCATTTTTAATGAAATCAGCTGGGTTCCCGCTGCGCCTGCGCAGATGTGCAGGGGGGTGGGGGTTCGAGCTGGGGGGGCTGGTGGCGGGAGTGTTTTGAATGGGTGAGGAGGCTGAGAAAACCGGGAATGAGGAAACTGGCGTTCACGGCGGCCTAAGGATCAATATAGGCCTCAATTCATAATAGGAAGTGTTGTGACTGTCCCTAGTGAAGAGTGAGGGAACGTGATTTATGGGACCACCGTAAAGGGGTGGTAAAATTAGTGAATAATGTTCGACCGGGTGGCAGGTGCACGGCCATGGTGTGTGTCCAGGGGAAATACCCGTGTGTTAATCCTCGCTCATCGGCCTCAGATCTTAATGGAGTGACCTCTAATGTGTATAATAGTTATGAGACGTTAAATCATCTTGTGAATGGTAATGTAATCAGTGATAATAACATTGAGTTAAGAGAATGCGGGATGTGAAATAGATCGCCCTGCTCTGAGTGAACGTGTGACTCTCGTACGGAGGATAATGAAGCTTTATGGAATCACGACTTCTAAACCGGGACAAACCGATGGATACCTCATCCTGCCGGAATAAGAACCGTGTCGGTGTAGCAGGACATCGAAATGAGATGGGGAATGGAGGAAATAAGGAGTATCAATCACCCACAGTTAAGTAACCTTTCTAGTTATAGCAGACTGATGCTGGCCAGTTAGGTATGTTGTAATTGGATAGGTTATGAGTGATCCAGCTACATCAAGTGACCACCAGAGAACATTGGTAAGTGGTGGGATTATGTACAAATGTTTTTCCCTGATGGATGTATCCATGTGTATCCTACCCCCCCCCCCCTTCATTCAGCTAAACTAATATAATCTATACAGTCCACAATTAATTAGTAGCGCCGTGCTTGAGGGTGCTACCCAATTTATACTGGTCTCGGATAGATGTGGATAAGATTGTGAGGGTTGAGGGGCCACCTGTAGTGACCAGAGGTGGTTTAAGTTTTCTCACATGTCTACACGGGGTGACTACGATAAACAATATGGTTGTCTCCCAATGAGATTACTTGTATGTATATAATGTTGAGGTACATACAGATAAGCACCCTATAAAATTTTCCACAAGTGATGTGAGTTTTCATACTTTTGACGAGTATTGTATATATGTTTAGGTTAACGAAAATTTTTATTGTGCAATCCTTTTTGTACTTTGTATTACTCCGATAGGGGGGGGGGTTGGCTGGGGTAGGGGGGAGTTTAGTTGGAAGGGCGTTATGGAATTAAACATAATATATTACCTTGTTTTGGTATCTAAGATGTTCAAGTCAAGGTTTTTTTTATCAGATTTTATCTTAGAGAATTGTTCATTGTTATTGTTCGTTTTTTTTTTTTTTTGGTGTTATTTCATGCTATGTATTGTCAGGTTTCTACAGTATGTGTTTCAGTTCTCTCCTTAAGTTGGTTATAGTTTGTGTGTTCCTTTTAGATACCTTTTTATAATTGTATGTGAATCGTATGTATACGTTTCTTTTAATAAAATAAAATAAAAAAAAATTAGCTGTCTTCAAGAGGGAGCTGGACAGGCACCTAAACCTAGTATTTACCCAGGTTTGTGTTTCCCAATTTTTGCTTTGGTGCTGCCCCCTATCAGACTTTTAAACCAGGCCCGATCCAGCATAGGCCTGGTCTGGACCGGGTTTTGGGGGGACTTTGCCCCCCGGGAAAACATTTTCCAGGATACAGCTAATGAAAAAACTGAAAATTTTACTAAAGAAGCTTAAAATACGCCAACAAAATCAAGGGTCTTTAAAAATGTAAGTTATCACCCTCAGTTAAGTACTAAAAAAGAAAACTAGCAAGTAAAAAACAGGGGGAGTATAATTTACAAATAATGAGGAGAGAGGGAAAAAACCAAGTCGAGGTGCGATAGTGCTCGAGGACACGGAGGCATACAACCACTCACTACTGTTCCAGACTACATGAGGTGAAACCGTCGGATTGCCCCACACTCACATGTTGTTTGGTGGGGTACCAAATTCGGAGGCAGGAGGTAGTGGGGTAGGGGGGGGGAGGAGGAAGGGTTGGGGTGGGGAGGAGGTTTGTGGGTATGGGGGGGGGGGGGTTGGGGTGGGGGGAAAGGGGGGGGGGGGGGGGGGGAAGGAGGGGGGGGGGGGGAGAAGGTATGTGGGTAGGGCGGGGGGGGGAGGGGAGGGTGGGGGGGGTATGTGGGATGGCGGGGGGGGAGGTTTGGGGGGGGGGGGAAAGGGGAGGAGGTAGGGTGGGGGGGGGGGGAGGAGGGTTTGGAGGGTGGGGGGAGGGGGGAGGGTGGGGAGGAGGGGGGGGGGGGGGGGGGTTGGGGTTTTGGCGGGGGAGAAAGGTTGGGGGTAGGGCGGGGGGGGGGTATTGGGGGGGGGGGGGGAGGTTGTGGGTTGGGGGGGGGGGGGGGTTGGGGGGGGGGGGGAGGGGGGTTGGGGGTGGGGGGGGGAGGGGGGGGGGGGAGGGGTATGTGGGTTGGGCGGGGGGAGGAGGTATGTGGGTAGGGCGGGGGGGGGGGTTTTTGGTAGTGGGGGGGAGAAAGGGATGTGGGTAGGGGGGGGAGGAGTGGTTGGGGGGGGAGGGGTAGGGGGGGGGGGAAAAAGGGGATGGGGTTGGCGGGGGGAGGGGGGGGGGGGGGGAGGAGGTATGTGGGTAGGGCGGGGAGGAGGTATGTGGGTAGGGCGGGGGGAGGAGGTATGTGGTAGGGCGGGGGGAGGAGGTATGTGGGTAGTGCGGGGGGAGAAGGTATGTGGGTAGGGCGGGAGGAGCAGTATGTGGGTAGGGCGGGGGGAGGAGGTATGTGGGTAGGGCGGGGGGAGGAGGTATGTGGGTAGTGCGGGGGGAGAAGGTATGTGGGTAGGGCAGGAGGAGGTATGTGGGTAGGGCGGGGGGAGGAGGTATGTGGGTAGGGAGGGCGTAGAAAATGAGGTAACAGGGTTGGAGGAAGGTTTTACCTGTTACCTGTTTTGTGAGTTCTCCTGTGGACTGGGCTGGACCAGGCCTCTCTGTTGATTTCCTGGTCAACCAAGCTATTGCTATTGGAGGCCCTCCGACCAACATATCCGTCATGGCATGATTGACTGGCACACAGTGAAGGTAGTTTTGTCTTAAGATAAGATAAGATAAGATTTCGTTTGGATTTTTAACCCCGGAGGGTTAGCCACCCAGGATAACCCAAGAAAGTCAGTGCGTCATCGAGGACTGTCTAACTTATTTCCATTGGGGTCCTTAATCTTGTCCCCCAGGATGCGACCCACACCAGTCGACTAACACCCAGGTACCTATTTGCTGCTAGGTGAACAGGACAATAGGTGTAAGGAAACGTGTTGAAATGTTCCCACCCGCCGGGAATCGAACCCAGGCCCTCCGTGTGTGAAGCGGGAGCTTTAGCCACCAGGCCACCGGGCCACTACCATCGGCACAGTTTTTGACATATGCTGGCAGTAGGTAAAATAAGTCCAGGCATCCCTGCTTTTCACTGCGTCTATTTTACACTTCATCTCACTCATATTTTTCAGCCCAATAAGTTGTCATTATGATAATGGAACCAAGCCCTTTATTATCTTCCATGTGTGTATTTCTCCCGACTTCTTTCCATACAGAATATTTCCAGTAATTTAAATTATTTCCTGGTTAATAAATGCATTGTTATCTCACCTGCTGTGACAAGAGTTGTTAACACAAAGAACACAAGTGACTTGAACATTGTTACCAGATCTTGAGAATATTCAGAGAACTTTCACTGCACGTATAAGTACAGTGAAGAACCTATATTACTGGGACCGTTTGAAGTCCCTTGACCTGTACTCCTTGGAACTTAGGCGAGAGAAATGCATCATAATTTACACCTGTAAAATCCTAGAGGGACTAGTCCCAAATTTGCATACGGAAATCACTCTCAACGAAAGCAAAAGAGTCGGTAGGAGATGCAACATCCGCCCAATGAAAAGCAGGGTGCTGATAGTACACTAAGATATAGCACAATAAGTGTCAGGGGCCCAAGACTGCTTAACTGCCTCCCAGCATACATGAAGGGTATTACTAATAAACCTCTAGCTGTTTTCAAGAGACAGCTGGACCTAAAGTCAGTGCATGACCATCCAGGCTGGTCAGGTGTAGCTAACAGTAACAGCCTGGATGATCATGCCCTGATCCACCGCAAGGCCTGGTCATAGACCGGGCTGCGGGGGCGCTGACCCCCGGAACATTCTCCAGGTAGACTACAGGTAGTGCATTATTTCTATTGGTTTGATAATTGTCATTATCCATACTATCATTTTCTTGGCCATCAGAGTGTTTAAAAGAGTGAAATTATTCTACCTAGATTATTGACATGTTATCGCACTATTGGGTGACCCTCCTGTGTTATGTATACTGTGACGCTTTTGAGTTCTCATATTTTCCATAACTGAGCAACTGAAATATGACCGCCCTGAGCAACATGTTATTTTCCATCGTACACTGGAGGACATTGTCCATATCCTCTCTCAATTTTTGGTGTTTTCTACAGAGGTGACTTTCTTGCTAATGTTTGTCTCTTCCGCAAAAGATGATACAAAGCTTTGGTTTACGTTTTCATCTACAGTATATGTGTTATGGGGGAAAAAATGGGGTCAGGACAGTGCCATGGAGCACTGAGCTTTTTACATTGTTCCATTACTATTCTGTGTTCTGTTCGTCAGTATATTTAAAATATCCTATTTACCTGTTTCTCTTATTTTACCTACTGTTATTCCATGATTGCATTTGTCAAATGACTTAGAGAAGTCCGTGTGGACCACATAAACATTTCAGGATACTTCCAATACCATGGTAATTTTGTCATAATGATCTAGTAGTTGTGACATGTATGATCTTCTTGCGCTAAACTATGTTAACTACGGTTATTCAGATTAGGTTATTCCATAAAAAATTATAACTTGACTTCTCGCCTCATTCTCAAAAGCTTTAGTAATTGACATTAATGCCATCTGCTTGTAGTGTTGTTGTCAGGTGTCTAATGTCGCCTTTCTGCAGAGGAGCTATTTCTGCACTTTTTTAGGACCTCTGGGATTTGGCCTGGAACTAAAGTCTTTCTCCGAAGCACTCTTAAGTATTCATTATAGTTTGCATTTCCTTATAAATGTAGAGATCCATGAGACTGGTCTTTGTGCTACATGTGTGGGAATGATTTGTGAATCGTTCTCGAGTTCTAGAGTTCTGCTGGTGTCAAATATGTGGTTTGTGGGGTGGGCAGAGGTAATGAAAATGCTTTCTGGATCTTTCACTCTCCTACTGGTCAAAGAAGATTTCTCTCATTTATCTGTGTCGACGATGTTTGATCCTGCAGTCAATAGTGTGTCACAGTTCTAGTGTAAGATATTCATTTGTATTTTGCATTTACTTACACATAGTTTACTTATTTTATGAAGTGGTTGTTTTATGAAGCTATGGCAGGAAAAGAGGGAGTATAAATGTATTAATTCAAGGATTATGTGGAGTAAAATAAAGGTTGGATGTGAGAGGTGGGTTATAGTAAGCGTTTATGCACCTGGAGAAGAGAAAAGTGTAGAAGAGAGAGAGAGAGGTTTTGGGAACTGTTGAATGACTGTGTAGGGAGTTTTGAACCAAGTTTGAGAGTACTCGTTGTTGGGAATTTCAATGCTAAAGTGGGTAAAAATGTTGTGGAGGGAGTAGTGGGTAAATTTGGGGTGCCAGGGGTAAATGAAAATGGAGAGCCTTTAATTGAGCTATGTGTAGCAAGAGGTTCGGTAATATAATACATATTTTATGAAAAAGAGGATAAATAAATATACAAGGTATGATATAGCACGAAATGAAAGTAATTTGTTAGATTATGTATTGGTGGATAAAAGGTTGATGGGTAGGCTCAAGGATGTACATGTTTAAAGAGGGGCAACTGATATATTGGATCATTATTTAGTTGTAGCTACAGTTAGAGAAAGAGGTAGATGGGACAAGAGGAAAATGGAAAAAACAAGCAGGAAGAAGTTTGGGTGAGATATAAGCAACTATTGGCAGAAAGGTGGGCTGGTGCAAGTATGAGTAGTGGGGGGTGGTTGAAGAGGGTTGGAATAGATTTAAAAATGCAGTATTAGAATGTGGGGCAGAAGTTTGAGGTTATAGGAGGGTGGGGGCAGGAGGAAAGAGGAGTGATTGGTGGAATCATGAAGTAAAGGGTGTGATAAAAGAGAAAAAGATAGCTTATGAGAAGTTTTTACAAAGCAGAAGTGTTAAAAGAAGAGCAGAGTATATGGAGAGTAAAAGAAAGGTGAAGAGAGTGGTGAGAGAGTGTAAAAGGAGAGCAGATGATAGAGTGGGAGAGGCACTGTCAAGAATTTTTTATGAAAACAAGAAAAATTTTTGGAGTAAAATAAACAAGTTAAGAAAGCCTAGGGAACGAGTGGATTTGTCAGTTAAAAACAGAGTAGGGGAGTTAGTAGATGGGGAGATGGAGGTATTGGGTAGATGGCAGGAATATTTTGAGGAACTTTTAAATGTCGATGAAGAAAGGAAAGCGGTAATTTCAGGCACTGGCCAGGGAGGTATAACATCTTTTAGGAGTGAAGAAGAGCAGGATGTGAGTTTGGGGGAGGTGCTTGAGGCATTACGTAGAATGAAAGGGGGTAAAGCAGCTGGAACTGACGGGATCATGACAGAAATGTTAAAAGCAGGGGGGATGTAGTGTTGGAGTGGTTGGTACTTTTGTTTAATAAATGTATGAATGAGGGGAAGGCACCTATGGATTAGCAGAGAGCATGTATAATTCCTTTATATAATGGGAAGGTGGACAAAAGAGATTGTAAAAATTGTAGAAAAATTAGTTTACTGAGTATACCAGGAAAAGTGTATGGTAGGGTTATTATTGAAAGAATTTTTTTTTATATTTTATTTAAAACTCAGGTACAAAAATATATTGGTACATAATCAATATGTAACAAGATACAGGCAGTGAACAATAATCAACTGTGACTACACAAATACTGAAGAAGCACATATATAATGACAGAACTGGCTGCTGCACTCGAATCAAACACTGCTTGTACGTACTGTGCTTCACATGAACACTGCTTGTACGTACTGTGCTTCACATGAACACCGCTTGTACGTACTGTGCTTCACATGAACACCGCTTGTACGTACTGTGCTTCACATGAAGAGGTGGTCATATAAACAACGATAGAACCCACCCAGTAATGCTTACACTCCCCCCCCATGAAAACGTGCCACTTTCACCTTAGATACACAGTGACAAATCTCTTATACTTATACAGTTGTAAAAGCATTAAAAACTTCAATAACAAAATATATAAACACAATCCAGCCAGCTAAACGGCTGACACTATAATACAAGGAATGTGTGAACCTGATGGCTCACATCCACCATAGAACACAATCCACCCTACCCTCATTATACCCTATGGTAATAATTATATCGTGCTTGGTGGGGGTTTAATACACTATCGCTGACACTTCAACCCCCCCCCCCCACATGCCTAGTAACTGTGTCTGGCCGTCACCACTCATAACCACCAACAGTCATTTGATGGTAATTAGCGTCTTATTATATACCCACCCTAAAAACACGCTATATACGTAAACCTACCACAAAAAATAAATAAATTTACACATTATTCCCTCCTGCAGACAGATTATTTACACTGCCGGAGATAATCTATACATCACATCCTACAGAGAATGGACAACATTAGACATCAAAAATTGATATGACATGTGTATCACATGACCTGCTATTGCAGAGATTACTTAAACTCCCTACCCCCCCCCCCCCCCAGTGAAAAACTGTCCAGTTTCACCGGGCTATACACAAGATCAAAAACTCATTCACTTAAAACATATATAATGAAAATGTGAAAAAAACATCTGTAACAATTTTATAAGCAAAAACACCCCAGGCAAGATCTTACATTATATACAATACCAGAACGTTCCCCCTAGTTAAAAAACAGGTATGAAACCTCATTATTATGACAAGTTACATTGCTCATATATAGGTAGACATGTATAATTACAGGTTAAAATATGCTTATATACTAACATGCTTATGTACATCCTTACAAAACATGAAGAATCCTTAGATAAATTATAATCATCGGTGTTTCACAATAACACCAAGACATTACATTGAATATCACATTGATATCACCTCAACATCCTTCCTCACACAATTCCACACACACTCACACAATCGTCCTCTGCAACACCCCCCCCCCCTGGGAAGGCCAGCCCGTTCATGCCCCTGACCGCTTATAAAGACCATAAATCCCTCAAAAGAAATCCCCTGTACCCTCCGAGAAATCCCTCTCCCACCTCCTACCATATATTTCCCTGTTGCGACACATTGTTCTATAAAAGGATGCTGCTGCTATGGCCATCCTACGTTCCTCCGCCCCTTTGTCTCTCATTGCCCATGATATATACACAAAATCAACCACTAAGTAAGCCACTGCCCTTTGAACCTTTACCCCAACTCCACCTACATCTAAACTGAGCGCTCTCAAAACCGACAACCCTTTCCCCCCCACATACCGGATTACTTTCCCTAACCATTCCCACACAGCCCCTAGGCTTTCACAAAAATAATCTACATGAAAAGCTGATTCATCTACCCCACAAACCTGACACTCCCCAGCCGGCAATATTCCGTGAAGAAACCTATACATTACCTCCCTCACGCGTGGCCGGATGCGTAACCCTTTTAATCGACCCCAAATGTCTTCCCATGCGTACATTGGGTACACTCCTTCCGTTGCCACTACCACCCTAGGCCATATCTTCCTCTCCATGGACCCTACCCGCATGTTTCTCGGATCTCTGACCATCATCAGTAGACGTAACAACTCCTCATCATCTCTCAAATCTTGTCCCTTCCACCATCTCCGAAGATCTCCCTGCAACATCCCCTACCCTCCACTCCCCTCTCCCTGAGCTCTTAGCAACCCATGTTTCACATATACACACTTCAACCTTCTTTCCAAATGAATTAACCCAGCCCTCCCGAAGCCACCGGAAGTGTTACCACCTCCCTTTTCAACCAATCGCATCCCGAACCCCAGATAAAACGGAAAACTCTGCTCAACAATCTCCGGACATCCCCATTCACCAAAGGGTACAAAGCTGCCACATGCCATATTTTGCTGTACAAAGGCGCATTGACCACAATGACCCTCTGGTGTAGCGTGAGATGTGTCGGCCGCAATCATGACAATCTTCCCAATATTCTATCTACCACACCTTTTGAATTTAAACCCCCCTCGCCTTTTGAGCATTACCTATATACCACAACTCCACAAATTTTCACCCGGGCCACGACCCCTCCACCTCACCCCCCCCACCCCCGCCCTCCTGGCCCCTCCCATTCACCCAATCTCATGAGCTTTGATTTTTTTCACATTCACTGCCATACCTGTTGCCATCCCAAAACCTCTATAACCTCTCCAGACCCCCCAATCCCCCCCCCCCACTCATAGGGCAGCTGTCATCAACAAACCCATGATACCCGGGGTTCCCACCCC
>NC_069463.1:1527433-1544489 GCF_026875155.1 Cherax quadricarinatus
CAATTTTGCAGATCTTATTTCAGGAGATAGTGAATATTAAATTTATTCAGAAGTACACAGGTACTTATTTGGATAACATTAAATTTATAAATGATTTTCTTTGCCCAGATGTGAGGTGCCAAATTGTGATGACAACAGTACCAATTATATGGAGATCTTCACAGAGTGGGCCATCCCAGAGGGTGACCAGTGTCATGTCTGGACAATTAAGAACAACATTACTGACCAATGTCAGCCAGATGTATTTTCTAACACAACTACATCTTGCTCACAGTGGGTTTATGACACATCATTGTTCTCTGCAACTACTGTCACTCAGGTTTGTGACCATGTATGCTATATTTGTTTATTCATTTTAATGCAATTTACTGTTATTATTATATATGTACATATTTCGTTGAATTTTATCGCGCATTAAGAATCGATTAAGTAAAGGTAACCTCGGCTAACTACTGAAGGTCCCCAGTTTGAACCTCGAGTGAGTGGAAACATAGCATCTGTTTCCTTACAGTTACTGCTCCTAGATACCCATCAGAAAACAGGTACTTGAGTCTAGCAGGAAAAGATCTCGATCTGTGAAGATCTGTAAGTTGTCAATTTTATATTGCCATGTAAACATGAGCAATATATATTGCAATGTAAACATCTTCAGTACAAACTGTTATGAAAACGTGCAATTTATATATTCCAATAGGGAACAAATGAAGGTAAATAACGTGTTAGTACTGTATGTGTATATTATATATATATATATATATATATATATATATATTATATATATATATATATATATATATATATATATATATATATATATATGTCGTGCCGAATATGTAAAACTGGTCAATTAGCAAGAACTCATTTAAAATTAAGTCCTTTCTGAAATTTTCTTTTATACATTTAAAGATATATTTTTTTCATTAATGTTAATGTAAAAAATTTTAATTTTGCACCAAAAGAATCTTTGAAAACTTACCTAACCTTATTATAACAAGAATAATTTATTTTAGCCTAACCCAACTAGATATATTTTAAATTTGTTTACAGTAATTTAATACTAAACAAACACAGTGAAATATATTTTTTTCGTTAGGTTCAGAATGATTTTGGCGAAATTATTGCATACACAAATTTTCACTTGTCTTATATGGCAAGATGAGCGTTGCTATTTAAGCCAAGATCGCAAGTTCTGCCTATTCGGCACGACATATATATATATATAATATATATTATATATATATTTTACTAATATATATATATATATATAATTATATATATATATATATATATATATATAATATATATATATATATATATATATATATATATATATATATATATTATATATATATATATATATATATATTTTATATTGGTCAGGAAGGTTGTGTTGGTTGCCAATATGACGTTTTTCAGAGCATAGTTCTAGCTGCCTAGACAACTTTTGTTCCGAGTAGGGAAATTAGATCAAAGAAAAATGACCCCAAATGTATGAACAATAGTTTAAAAAATCTTTTTGGTCAAAAGAGAGGCATAATGGGTTTTATAAAAAAGGGGGGGAGGGGCGGGTTAAGAAACAATATTTCAATTAAGTAGATAGAAAAAAAGGAATAAGAAAGCAAATAAGGTTTATAGGCTAAGGTTGCAAAGGATTTGAAGACAAACCCCAAAAAGGGTTTTTTTCAATTACAGAAGTAAGTTTGGGAAAAGAGGGCCCCCTTAAAAGGAAAAACGGTCAGATCCGACGTGTAAGGAAAGGGGGAAATTTTAAATTTTCCTCTCATTTTTTTCCCCCGGAATTTACTAGCGTTTTCCCGAAAAAAAATTTATGTAGAACAGGCGGTAAAAAACTATGCAGATTGAGGAACTGTGACATGGTTAGACAAACAGAAAAAACCTAACAAACCCCCAGGCCCGATGAATGTTTGAAGGGGTTTTTTAAAGGGAAATGTAAATGGAATTAGAAAACCTTTGGGGTACAACTGGAATAGTGCCAGACAAGTGAAAGTGGCAAATACAAAAACTATTTACAAGGCGATAACGGTCTTGTTTCGAACTTACCCCATAGGCCCCCCTCCCAGGGGGAAAATTTTTGAAATCATCAATGCCAAAGGCAGTTGTAGCCCTCTTTGTATTTTTTGACTCATTAGAATAAAACTTTTTAAACCCTTTTTAAAACCTTTAAAATGAGTTAAAAAGTATATTTTTATGACGTATTTATGGGGACTTTAGGACGTTAACGGTACATGTTGGTCCTGGAGCCTCGATCCTCCACTTGGTCTGGGCCCAGGTTCCCCCATGATCATCCATTTGGTCCTGGGACCCCCGGGCCACCTTGACCTCCCTTGGTCTGGGACGCGGGACCACCCCTTTATCCCTCCACTTGGTTTTGGGTCAAGGTACCCCCTGACTTCCCCCTTTTTCCTGGGCCCAAATTGCCCCTTGTCACTTCCTTGGTCCTGGGACCCAAAGGACCACCCTGACACTTCATTGGTCCTGGGGCCAAGTTTCCCCTTTATCACTTCCTTGGGCCGGGCCAAGTACCACCATGATCCCTTCACTTGGTCCCGGGAACCAAGTTGCCCTTGATCACTTCATTGGTCCCCGGGCCAGGTACCACCTTGATCCCTCCACTAGGTCCTGGGACCAAGTTGCCACCTTGATCATTTCACTTGGTCCTGGGACCAAGTTGCCACCTTGATCACTTCACTTGGTCCTGGGACCAAGGTACCACCCAGATCACTTCACTTGGTCCTGGGACCAAGGTGTGTTTCATTACACCTGTTGACCGTGTTTACCTAACAGTAAGTAGGTACATGGGTGTTAGTCAACTGTCATGGGTGGCATCCTGTCTGAACAAGAATAACCTAAGTTGCCAGGAATACCAGAGATGTTAGTTAGGTCTGTGAACGTGTAGAAATAAGAATTATTATTATAATTATTAGTTAAAAATGTTCTAAATATATACAGCTGTGCCCTTTTATTTATATCTTAATAACTTGTATTTGCTAGGTTAATATCATTGGCAGCTCTGTAGATTAAGTTTTCTTTTCATTTAGGATGAACCATGTATGTTATTTGGAATTAACGCTTTCATATTCATTATTTCCACAGTATGACTTAACGTGTGAGAAAGCTTGGCTTCGTCCACTTGCTGGTTCAATGTACATGACTGGAATGTTAGTGGGAGCCATTGTTATTGGTGATTTAGCTGATCGCTTCGGAAGGAAAATAGGAATCTTGGTATCAGCACTTCTGCTTGGTACTGGTGGAGTTTTGAGCACTGTGCCCTCTAACTACTACATATTCCTGTTGATGCGTTTCTTCAGCGGTGCTGGAGGTAATGGCCTCCTCCTGGTCACATTTGTCTTGGGTAAGTACTTGCTGTTATTTATGTCCTTCAGCCTCTCCAGAGAACTGTTTCTACATGCTAATTTTATATCTGGAAATTTTTTACCTTCTAGTAATTTATATAAATTTTCAATGTTATTGAATTGCATACTCTCTATAAAATGAAAAATTTTGCTAAATGAACCAAAATAGGATCATTATACTCAGATATATATATAGAAAATCATATTGCATTAGATTTAAATGCGTGTCAATTGCATTAGATTTTAATGCATGTCAATTGCATTAGATTTTAATGCGTGTCTATTGCATTAGATTTTAATGCATGTCAATTGCATTAGATTTTAATGCATGTCAATTGCATTAGATTTTAATGCATGTCAATTGCATTAGATTTTAATGCGTGTCTATTGCATTAGATTTTAATGCATGTCAATTGCATTAGATTTTAATGCGTGTCAATTGCATTAGATTTTAATGCATGTCAATTGCATTAGATTTTAATGCATGTCAATTGCATTAGATTTTAATGCGTGTCTATTGCATTAGATTTTAATGCATGTCAATTGCATTAGATTTTAATGCATGTCAATTGCATTAGATTTTAATGCATGTCAATTGCATTAGATTTTAATGCGTGTCTATTGCATTAGATTTTAATGCATGTCAATTGCATTAGATTTTAATGCGTGTCTATTGCATTAGATTTTAATGCATGTCAATTGCATTAGATTTTAATGCATGTCAATTGCATTAGATTTTAATGCGTGTCAATTGCATTAGATTTTAATGCGTGTCTATTGCCTATGATTTTTAGCTATTTGCCACTAATACAGTCATTTAAAACAATTATTTTTTATTATGATGAGAAATGGCAAACAGTGTTGTGTCTAATTTTGTTGTGACTGTTGTAAAAGGATGTCATCGTGGGTGACACTTTATCATGTTGTAAAAGGATGTCATCGTGGGTGACACCTTATCATGTTGTAAAAGGATGTCATCGTGGGTGACACTTTATCATGCCAACTGTGAAATTCACAAAATTGGGGAAGCAAACAAATTCTTATTTTTTTTTTTGCTTTCTTAAACGCATTATCACTACTTCATCTACTGAAAAAAGTCTGAAATTTGTAAGTCTGACTAATGATGTTGAAATTTGGTAAAAGTCTTGGCAGAACCAGCAGTAATAACCAGCAGTACTTAGGATGTCCAACACTATTTTACTGTCCTTGGAAGCCTAGTAAAGGGTAATGGCACCTACTTAGGCCTCAATAGGTACCACATTGCTCTGGCAGAACTAGCATTTTACTAAGCTAAAACTTTGTACTGGACTATCTGATCAAATAGTACACATAATCTACTGACAAAATCCTTCATTTTTCACTCTATCCTGTCTATGTTAGATATTTTTTTAGCACGCTATTTACATCCCCTTTAATAATTCCTGTTTTCCATATATACACCTCAGTCATATCCCCACTAATTCTAGAGAGTGCAGAGTCAGGGCCTCAGTCTGTCCTCATAGAGAAGATTTCTGATACATGGGATCAACTTTGTCATCCTCCTTTGTACGCTTTCCAGAGCATTTATATCCATTCTGTAATACGGTGACCAAAACTGTGCAGCATAATGTAAATGAGGCCTAACCAAGGATATATAGAGTTGAAGAGCAACCTGAGGACTTCTATTATTTATATTTCTTGCTATGAAGCCAAGGATTCTGTTAGCTTTATTGCGAACACTTATGCACTGTTGTCTTGGTTTCAGATTACTGCTAACCAGAACTCCTAAATCCTTTTCACAATCCGAAATATTAAGATCTACATTATTTAGCTTATATGTGGCATGGTTGTTTTCCCGTCCAAAATTCAGAAATCGTAATGACACGACTGCAAACAAACCATACCACGGGCGGGGATGGAGCCCGCGATCAGAGAGTCTCAAAACTCCAGACCGTCGCGTTAGCCACTGGACCAGCTAGCCACAATAAGATTCAGCCAACTAGGTATATTTCTACACTATAGGAAGGTTAGCATAGGTACCACTGTGACTACAAATGCAAGTTTTTACAGACGAATCTCCAGCTAGCGTGGCCGTGACGAACTCTAGCTCAAGTGTAGAAATATACCTAGTTGGACGAATATTATTGTGGCTAGTTGGTCCAGTGGTTAACGCGACGGTCTACAGTTTTGAGACTCTCTGATCGCGGGTTCTTATCCCCGCCCGTGGTATGGTTTGTTTGCAATCGTGTCATTACGATTTCGTGAGTTATGGAATCAATAATTGCAGAAGTATTTGCTTCCCTGATCTTAGAACTCTTCAGCAATTGACTGTATTATTTGGTTGCAGGTAATGACAGATAAGAGGACTTTTGCACCAATTGCTGATAAACACTTTACGCCATTTAAAAATATACAGTGTCATCATTTTCTTGACCTCATCACCAGAGATCCCAAGTTTTTTTTTTTTATATATTTTCTACTGTTGCCCGTGCTGTGTAGACAGGACAATCAAATCTATGACAATACCACTCTCGTGATCGCACAGAAACAGTTTTATACTAAAGGGATTTCAATTGTATTTTTATGAACTGTTTTAAATATCGTCGTCCCCTGAACAACATCAAAGACCCGTCAGTCACAATATTTTGGGACGGGTAGATATAATTACTAACTTTTTTTAAATACATGAAAACTTCCCAAATGTTGAGCAATATATCATTCTCGTGAGGATTTGCCTTCTCAGAGAAATGCAACACATGCAGAAAGCAACAGGGATAAGTTTCGAAGAATAATGTTACCAAACATTGAAGTACACATGAATCATGTTATTGTCCAGTATTTAGTAATGTTATTCTTATGTACCTGTTGTATGTGCGTAATGGTAAAGAACAGATACATTTCATGCATCTGCAGTCATGCAGGTGCGTAGGAGTCAGCAGCTGCACTACAATGTGATTCTTTTCCAGTTTCATTTTCGGTCTGGTGGTGTTATGGGTGGTGATTGTGGTGCATCTGGTGGTTATAATGGTCGTCGTGACCACCTTCCAAGCTCTTCATGACGACAACTATAGTCATCACTATTAGATAGTTGTGAAGTGCAAGGTAACTGTGTACTGGGTCTAGCACTCTGCACACTTCTCCAACTTTTACATCCCCTTATATTTGTGTGGCAGTATCGCTAGAATCATTGCTCATCTCAAGAGCACGGAAGTCCTGATCACTGATATATTCTCCCTGCTTAGAATTTGGCCAAAATAACGAAAAATTTCCAGTCCCGCTTGCATTATTGTCGGTTCGTTGCTGATTGGAAGACCCAAGAAATGGAAGGCAAGTGGTCATCAACATTTGACTCATTATTATGGACATTTTCAGTGCCACTGTCACCTACATGAGTATTAAACACATAACTCTAAGTACTCATAAGTACCCTCAGTATCGTTTCATTCAAAAAACCTAGTAGGCAGTTAATCTTTGAGTGAACGTTTCACTATGGCTTAACTTGGTAAACAATATAAAGGTTTCTACCAACTCCCATATCGCTCTTCATCCAGTTATCGGGTACAATCAGGTTAAAATGAGCGTAAAGCTTCCAGTTGCACGATATCTATGGTTCACATTTTGTCGATGAAGTGGAAGGACACAGCTGGTTCTACTATTCCTAGAAATCACCAGAATTAGGTGGATCAACATGGTACATCATCAGATCTTGAACACGAAGCAAGACAATGGTAACACTTAAGGTGGCTAGAATGGAATGTGTAATTCGACCTTCTCTTCCTAGGAGAGAGAACCTCATAATTGCAGTCCCTCACTTTCCCCTTAATAACTAATCCGTAAGGTGTGTCTAAGAATTACTCACTGTGCAGTAAAAAATAATTAGGAGCACAGTACTAAGGCTCTGCAGAACCAGTGTGCTCTCATCATTATTTTCAACATACAAAGTACTCTTACAAAGGCACCTTGAGAGTTGGGATAATATGCAGTTGACAGGGTATATGAAATTCTCTTTTGGTAAAAAAAAAAAAGTAGAACCATGCCAGGAATTTATTTTGAAATCAAAATGTAAGAGCATTCCGTAAATATCCTTAGATATACCTTGCCCAGCTCCCTCACTCTTCAAGTACTGGGTTTGGTGTGACCCTCAGAGGAAGTTCGTTAATGCTGGCAAGAAGTTCTTGATCGAAAACATTGGATCTTTTCTTCCCTTCAATAGATTTAAGTTTACAGGGCTACAATTTACATGATATAAACACATTTTGATTCCATATTAAAAATTAATGCTAAAGATGATGTGGGTAATTTTTGTCTAGTAGAAGAATAAATACAATATCAAAAGACCATTGTTTATTTTTAGGTTCTCATCTTTACGTGGACAGCAGCCACGGTTCTGGGGTCTCCTTCGATGTCGGCCATCTTAGCTCTCACTGGGCAGGAAAAGAGAGGGTTACTATAATTATCATACCCTCCAAGCATATTAGAGTATGTCAAGATTATGTTTCTCAACTGTAATTGGGTGATGTCCCGCCCGAGATGGCTTTTATGGTTAGCCCAACTCCTCCAATACTTAATCCTATCAACAGCAGGGTTTCATTAGGCTGATGTTGGGGAAAATAGAAATTGCCTAGCTCATTGTAGCAGGAACCCTGCTACAATGAGCTAGGCAATTGAAGCAAGTATCAATGGTTTGACTGAAGAAATGCTTTTGGACATTCTCTTCTTTCGTCACTTTGGCCTTATTGAACATCTCCTAACTTGATCATCAATTGTCCACATATTCAACTTGTGAACTATAACCATGGATAATGTCCACGGTGAGGAGGATTAATGGCAATACTTCACTCAGCAAAGATAACTATTAGTTAGCACTTCAACACCGTATTTTTGCTTCAGTTCTTCTTAATATTTGTTTGAGCATGAATAAGCAACATGGAAAATACAGAGAATAACTAAGAATTAACGTTTCTACATTGTGTCATCGTTGTTCTGCCACAGTTTACTCACGTGCTCATGCACATAGGAAAGTTATGCATTTCCAGGATCTCTTCCACAGTTCTTACTGGAGATTGTGAACGCACGATCTACACACGGATACGTCCATGAACATTTCTACATTTCAACGTGGTGTGGCCTCACCGGCAACACTTAGTCACTTGCTACATTTTCACTAGTTGAACTCATTCATCGCAGTCGTATTCTAGCACTTGGAGCTCCAGCACATCTAAATATAGTCGCTTTTCTGCTGACATACTTGTAATGTCTATGGACCAAGGTGCTAGCTGATGACTTAGTTGGATAGAGAATGTAAATTCCTTGATTCCAAGGTGATGGTTATTGAGTATAATGCCACTAGGTATGTTATCAGGCTAGGGGCATATTACTATGTATTAATAACTGATCTTACGAAGAGAAGCTTCCTCAGACAAACAAGTGAATGAATTAATTAAACTGCAGGTTCTCTTGCAGGAGAGGAGTGCCAGCTGTATACATGAAAGGATCATATGTCCATTTTATCTACTTTTGATTCTGATCCAATATAGTTGCAATCTAAATCTACATGGCAATGAACACATGTTAAGATATATGGAAATTCTAGTATGGCTTAAAGAAGCTGTGTTGCATGATATTTGAACTCTCTTCATCTCTGCTAATGAAAAGAGGGACGGGTCATGACGCCCTTGTTCCTCACCTGCGACGCCAGTGTGGGAATGTAGAGAGAAGGGGCTTAGCACCCTTGTTACAGATGAATTTCTCCACACATAATGCAATAGTTTAAAATTATTCTGGGCAAAACGTTGCTTTCAGGGAATCATCCAGGTGATTCATAATGCAATGAAATGTTTTAAATGCTTTTTCAAATTCTGATAAATGCAAGCCAGAAATAGTCATCAATACTTTTAATTACATTTTTCTGCATTTTTTCTAGCTGTTGAGCTTATTGGCGCCAAATGGCGCACATTTTGTGGAATCATCACTCATATATCATTTTCACTTGGTGGAGCTATGACTGGAGTGTTGGCTATCTTCATCAGGGACTGGCGTTGGCTACAAGTTGCTGTCACTGCTCCTGCTTTCCTCCTTACATCATATACTTGGTAAGTACAGCTTGTATATGCGAGTTGTAGAAGTCAACTAAAATGCCGGGAACAACGGGCTGGTGACCATTTTTCCCGTATAGCTTACTAAGAAGAAAAAGAAGAAAACCGTCAAAGTGAGATGTTTGAATGTGCGTGGATGTGTGGATGTTGTGCGAATGATAAGAAAGAGATGATTGTGGCTGTTATGAATGAGAAGAAGCTGGATGTCCTGGCTTTAAGTGAAGCAAAGCTGAAGGGGGTGGAAAAGTTTCAGTGGGGAGAAATAAATGGGATTAGGTCAGGGGTTTCAAATAGAGTTAAGCTAAAGAAGGAGCAGCAATAATGTTGAAGGATAAGTTATGGCAGGAAAGAGGGAGCTTAAATGTATAAATTCAAGGATTATATGGAGTAAAATAAGAGTTGGATGTGAAAAGTAGGTTATAGTAAGTGTTTATGCACCTGGAGAAGACAGAAGTGTAGAGGAGAGCGAGAGATTTTGGGATATGTTGATTGAATGCGTCGGGAGTTTTGAACCAAGTGAGAAAGTACTTGTGGATGGGTTCTCAATGCCGAAGTGGGTAAAAATATTGTGGAGGGAGCAGTAGGTAAATTTGGGGTGCCAGGGGTAAATGAATTGAATTGAGCTATGCGTAGAAAGAGGTTCGGTAATAAGTAATACATATTTTATGAAAAAGAGGATAAATAAATATACATGGTATGATATAGCACGTAATGAAAGTAGTTTGTTAGATTATGTATTGGTGGATAAAAGGTTGATGGGCAGGCTCCAGGATGTACACGTTTATAGAGGGGCAACTGATATATTTGATCATTATTTAGTTGTAGCTACAGTTAGAGTAAGTACGAGTAGTGGGGGGGGGGGGTTGAAGAGGATTGGGATAGTTATGAAAATGCCGTATTAAAATGTGAGGAAGAAGTTTGTGGCTATAGGAGAGTAAGTGCAGGAGGAAAGAGGAGTGATTGGTGGAATGATGATAAGAGTGGGAGAGGCACTGGTAAGAAATTTTGAGAAAAAAAATAAAAAAAAAAGGAGTGAGATAAACAGATTAAGAAAGCCTAGGGAACGAATGCATTTGTCAGTTAAAAACAGAGTAGGGGAGTTAGTAGAAAGCGCTTGGAATTTCACTATTCTTTCACAGTGGTTGTTTTCCGTATATATATATATATATATAATATATATATATATATTATATATATATATATATATATATATATATATATATATATATATATATTATATTATATATATATATACATATATATATGTAATTCACAGAACAGGTGAAATATTAAAAAACTAATCTCTGGTCGTAGGAGACTCGAACCTAGTGTGGCTGGGTGGTTTGAGCACTGTATCTTGCCACAAGGTTCTTAGGTTCGACTCTCCTTCGACCAGAGATTAGTGTTTGAATATTTCACCTGTTCTGCGAATTACATATATATATATATATATATATATATATATATATATATATATATATATATATATATATATATATATATATATATATATATATATATGCAAAACAACCACTGTGAAAGAATAGAGAAGTTCCAAGAGCTTTCGTGATTACTCACATCATCAAGGAACAATGAAAGTAAAGCATCAAAGGAAGCTATATAAAGGGTCTGGCCAACACCTCACTATCAGATCCCACAACAATGAAACACCTGACGCGCGACTCATAAGAAAGGGAACACTGCAGCAGGCCCGCCGCCCCAACTAGACAGGTCCTTCACACAACCCACCAACAAACTATTCTACCCAAGAAATAAGAATTTTAAAAATTATTATTTGTCCAATGTATTATTAAATTCTTCCAAAATTCTTTTAATTATAAATGGATCTAATTTATATAAACCAAAGAAAATATTCATATTATTGTCAAAACTGCTTTTTATGAAACAAGATTCAATTATATTCCTGTCGACCATGGACTTGCTTGATACTACTTTCTCAACTTTTTGAAAATCAATTGGATGGTTAAAATCTCTTACATGAATAAATAGAGCATTGGAATCTTGTCCGGTTCCAATGCTATATTTATGTTGTTTTAATCTTAGTTCGAGATGTTTACCAGTTTGACCCTAATAAACTTTATCGCAAATTTTACAAGGAATCTTATAGACACATCCATCAGCATTTTGGGGGGAATTCTTTATCAAAAGTTTTTTTACTGTATCAAGATTTTTGAATACAACTTTAATATTAAAAGTCTTAAGAAGAGAAGGCATATCAACCAAGTTTTCATGGTAAGGGGGAACCAACATATTTTTAGTTGAATAAGGCTGGTTGTCCCTTTTTGGATTGTAAAAAGTATTTCTAGCAACTTTAAAAGATTTATCAATTACATTTCTTGGGTATTTCAGCTACAAAGAAAATTAGACATTTTAATTGAAAATAGTGATTGGACAAAGCATGGTAATAACAATAATATGAATATTTCCTTTGGTTTATATAAATTAGATCCATTTATAATTAAAAGAATTTGGGAAGAATTTAATAATACATTGGACAAATAATAATTTTTAAAATTCTTATTTCTTGGGTAGAATAGTTTGTTGGTGGGTTGTGTGAAGGACCTGTCTAGTTGGGCCGGCGGGCCTGCTGCAGTGTTCCCTTTCTTATGAGTCGCGCATCAGGTGTTTCATTGTTGTGGGATCTGATAGTGAGGTGTTGGCCAGACCCTTTATATACCTTCCTTTGATGCTTTACTTTCATAGTTCCTTGAGTAGTCACGAAACGCTTGGAACTTTTCTATTCTTCCACAGTGGTTGTTTTGCATATTCTGAAATTACCTGTTTTCTGTGATCTTATTGCATATATATATATATATATATATATATATATATATATTATATATATATATATATATATATATATATATATATATATATATATATATATATATATATATATTATATATATATATATATATAACAGCACTGCGACTAGCTGAGAATTCGAGCCTATGACGTTTTGGCCCGCCTCATGGTGAGGGAATATCAAAAATGACTCTCTGAACCACAGGACCATGCAATCCTACAGAGCTACGTGCTTTACCGTGATCCGAGGACATACCGTGATGTGCCTCTGAGCTAATTTAATTCTCATCCCCATTTGGTGTACTAGCTTCATAATTTTTCTGTTGTTAAACTGCACGAAACATTTGTCAGATGAGGTTTGCATTTTGTCCAGATCCCCTTGTAGGCTTACCTGTTCGTCGTCTGCTTGTATTCTCCTCATTAGTATCATATCTTCTGCAAACCTTTGACTTTATCGCTTCCATCATGTCATTTACAGACTTAGGACTGACCCTTGTGGAACCCCACTGAACACATGCACCCACTCTGACACCTAGTCTTGTACACATGTTGTTTCCTTTTTATCTAGTGTTCCCTGATCCACTGCAGTACTTTCCCTTAAATTTCTGCCTGCTCCTCTTGCTTTTCAATTATTTTCTTGTGAGGCAGTGTGTTGAAAGCCTTCTTACATCCCTCTCCTGTGTTACTTCTGTTACCTTGTTATAGAACTCTGAGAGGTTTGTCAAGCAGCACAGGACAGCCGTGCTGGTTGTCCTGTATTATTCCATTCATTGCTAAGTGCTCCGCCACTCTTTTCCTGATAATCTTCTCCATAACTTAACATAAATGCCAGCGACACAGGTCCATAATTTAGTGCAACCCGTCTCCTTTTTAAAACTGGGACTACATTTGCTGTCTTCCACACCTCAGACAGTTGTCGTGTTTCGATATAATTATTGAAGATTGTTGTTAGTGGTACACACAGTACATCTACTCCCTCTCTTAGGACCCAAGGCGAGATATTATCTGGGCCCACTGCCGTCAAGGTGTCTAATTCCCCTAGCAGTACTTCACCTCCTCCTCGGTTATTTGCAGTGTGTCCAGCAGTTGCTGGTCCACTTTTCCACCTCGTTTTGCTGGGAGCCTTTCTGTCTCCACTGTGAATACCTCCTTGAATCTTAAACTGAGTTCTTCACATACTTCCTGGTCGTTCTCTGTGAGCTCCCCTACTTCTTTCGTCAGCCTGATTACCTGATCCTAAGCTGTTGTTTTCCTTCTGATATCGCTGTGTAACGACCTTGGGTTAGATTTGGCTTTTGATGCTAAGTTATTTTCATATTGACGCTGGGCTTCTTTCATTATCCTTGCATATTTCCTCATTTCTGGGTTCTTTGCCTTCCATACTTTTTTTTCCATACTCTACCACACTTTACTTTAGAATTTTCACACCTCCTGATAAACCATTGGCTTACTCTGGTCTTCCTGATGTTTCTGTTGCTCCTTCGTACGAACTTCTCCTCTGGAGAAGTGTAGACCCCTTTTTGGATGTTTGGCTTCTCCCGTCCTCCTCGTGCTGCTTTTATCTCCATTGTTATCTAAAGTATGTATTCAATACGCAACACCACATGGTCACTATCGGCTATGGGCATTTCGTGTGTGATATCTTCTATGTCTGAATGCTCAAGGTGAATACAAGGTCTAGCCTTGCTGGTTCATTGTCTCCTCTCTCGTTCTCTCTCTCGTTGTATCCTTAACATGTTGATACATGAAGTTTTCCAGTACTGCCTCCAGCATCTTGGCCCTCCACGCCTCTGGTCCCACATGTGGCATCAAATTCTTCCAGTCTGTCTCTTTGTGGTTGAAATCCCCCATGATGAGTAACTATGCCCTGCTCATGTGAGTCCTTCTGGCAATCTCGGTTAGTGTGTCCAACCTCACTCTGTTTTTCTCATCGTATTTTTGTCTTGGCCTCCTGTTCGGTTGCATGTTTTACGTAACTGCTATTATCACTTTTTTGTCCCTCAGTATGAAGTGTTCCTACAATGTAGTCATCTGCTACTCCTCTGACTAGTCCTCCCATCTCCTCAAAACTCCATTGGTTTTTGATGTGCAGTGCAACTCCTCCTTCCCCTCGACTCCTGTCTTTCCCCAACATCTGATAACTAGACAGAAAGATCGCGTCTTTTGTCACTTCCGTGATTGCTACGATGTGTGTGTGTGTGTGTGTGTGTGTGTGTGTGTGTCAATAACTAAAGTGTAATGAACATTTATTAATACTCAACAATAACTCAGAGATGGAAAATCGGAAGATTAATTGGTGTGTATATTTTGTTTACCTTCTGGGATCGTGAAAATGAATATATGTAGGGAAGGTTGTGTCTCATCCCGTACAAAGGACTGGCATGTGGGCAGATGTGTCAAGTAGTTAATGGGTGACACGACAGATTCTGCAAATTTGTGTAGGAAGTTCCTTAGTGGCATGTGATTCCTCATCTTGTGCTGGCTTTCTATGTTAGGTTGGCCGCTTGTATGTACTTACTGAAAAAGAATTTTGAAATTATGTCTGGTTTCCATTGTCCCTGTGATGTTTTGAAACTGGGAGTGGTAGCTATGAAGGCAGATTCTGTGATTTTCCGTTTGAAGCTGCAGTGTGATTTATGTTTGATGGTGGCAGCTTCTCAATGAATATTGTGACTGTTGATGCTGGCATACTGGAAAATGCCTGAATTATCCTGTGTTTAACGAATTGCACTCTAGTGTTTGATGATCTTCGTAGAAAGCGTTCGGTCTGTCTATCCTGTGCATACTTGGTTGCATCTTTACATGATATATGGTAAACTCCAGGTACGGCTTGCGTAGCTGAGTGTTTGTGCATCTTGGACAGGAAATTCCCTAGTTTGTTAGGATAGAATGTCATGTTGTTCACTCTGTAGAGACGATTGAATGCATCTTAGTGGTAGGGTGCCATGTATTAAGATTTGCAGGATGGAGCTGAGTTTTGGTGAGCTGAGCTTTTGTAATAGTTGAAATTTGTTTTCTTTTCTTCTTGTTTTATAAACCAGTAACGGAATTTTAATTTAGAGAATTGTGTTCTAAGGATTTCTTTTTCTTAGTCTAACTTTGAGGGGGAGGTAATTCTTGATTTCACGTAAAAACAGATTTAAAACTGTGCTCTTCTTAATCTGTGTTGAATGTCTGTTGAAATGAACATGTTGGCAGTGTGAGGGGGGTTACCTATAAACTGAAAACTCAACTTGACCATTAATATTGGTGATAAGAACATCAAGGAATGGAAGGTTATTGTTTGTTTACCATTTAACTTTGAACTGTATAGAGGTAACAAGACAGTTAAGATTCTTAAAGCTGCCCCAATAATCGTCCTATATTGAAAAGGGATCTTCAACGTACCTGGACCAGATCATATCTGGTGGGTTGATACTGGGGAGGATGGTAGTTTCATAGTATTCCAAGTGCAAATTAGCGAGTGGACTTCCCATGCTGCAACTAAATTTCTGTTCGAAGAATTCCTTGTTGAAAGTAACACATAATTTAGAGAAAGCAAAGATTTTATCAATGGAAAGTGGGAACTTCTTTTGATGTAGAAGCAATTTATTGGTGATAAAAATTCAGGACATCATCGACAGGTGCCCAGATGAGCAAGGAGGAGTTCACATCCAAACCTAAAATCCTCTTATTTTGCAGGTTCGTTTCTATTTTTTTTCACTGAATGTATCAAATATGACTGGGAAAACTTGCCGAAGAAAGTAGACAGAAGACTGCTTAGCCATTTAGGTAATATGTACGAAAGAGACACTTTACTACAGATGAATGATCTCAATAATATACCCTACCTCCAGCTTTGTCCTTATTGCAACATACACCACCCATGCTTCACACCCATGTACGAGCGTTGGTTCCACTATTATATCATACTTTCTTCTCTTTGCTGCCGTAGATAATGTTCTTTGCCTCCGCACACTCCTCAGTGCTCCAATGACCTTTTCCATCTCGTCAGTTCTAAGAATCATCTAGTCTTTCATAGACCCATTTGCTAACAAATCCACTTCCAAACATGAAAAAAGTCACTTCTTCCTTACTCCCTCCCTCTGATCTGATATCCAATCTTTCATTATATATATTTTTTCTAATCTTCATCAGCTCACTCTTTCCTAATGTTCACTTTTAATTTTCTGCTGTTACATATCATCCCAAATCGTCCTCTAACCTATGCAACTTCTCTTCAGTATCTCCCAAAAGCACAGCATCATCAACAAAAAACAACTCTGAAAATTCTCGCTTTCAATTATATTTTTTCTTTTAATCTCAAACCTCTTGCCAACACCAGAGCATTCACTTCTCCTACAACCCCTTCCATATATATTATGAACAAGCATGGTGGCAACGAGCATCCCAGCCTAAGTCATTCTTTCACCGAGAAATATTCTCCCTCTCGCCTATAACCCTTACCTGAGCCTCACTATACTCGTGAAAATTCTTAACTACTTTCAGTAACCTTACACCTGTTCCATATATTTGCAATAAATGCCACATTGCTCTCCTATCTACCCTGTCATATACCTTTTGCAAATCCATAAATGCAGTGAAAACCTCTTTACCCTCATCTAAATATTGTTCACACATATACTGCTTGTGGAGGCTAGTACAACTAACGGGGAGTTGAATGAAATTAGCTCAGAGGCACTCACACCACCGTATGTCCTCGGACCAAGGTAAAACACATAGCTCTGCTGTGTGCTTGGTACTTGTAGGATTGCGTGGTCCCGTGGGTTAGAGCATCATGTG
>NC_069463.1:1544989-1575374 GCF_026875155.1 Cherax quadricarinatus
AAAAATTTTTTTTATTTAAAATACAGTTTCCACTTTGCTTGTCTTATAAAAAAAAAAAACTAGTTGTGTCCCACCAGGGAACAGTGATTCTCCCATAACAAAGAAATATTTGTTATCACTCATTTAACAGTTGTCTTGCCAGATGTGCACACACATCCGTATTTAAAAAATCCTCTGGAGGGTAACAACCATACCCATCTTTCAAGAGTAAGGTCACTGTACTTCCATCCTCTGGAGTGTAACAACCATACCCATCTTTCAAGAGTAAGGTCACTGTACTTCCATCCTCTGGAGTGTAACAACCATACCCATCTTTCAAGAGTAAGGTCACTGTACTTCCATCCTCTGGAGTGTAACAACCATTCCCATCTTTCAAGAGTAAGGTCACTGTACTTCCATCCTCTGGAGTGTAGCAACCATACCCATCTTTCAAGAGTAAGGTCACTGCACTGCCATCCTTCAGAAATAGTTCTTGACACATTTCTCCAAACAACAACAATAATTATATGCCCTACTAGATATTAAGCAGCAACTCACATGGAATTATATAATTTTGTTTCATGATGTATTTTTATATCTTACGGTATTATTATTTTTTATTATTATTATTATTTTTTTATTATTTTTAAATTTATTATTATTATTATTATTATTATTATTTAGTATTAGTATTTCTCAGTTCATGGAGTAGGGGCATTAACTCCGTAGAATATATATATATATATATTATTTTTAAAATATATTATATATTATATATATTATATATATATTATATATATATATATATTTATATAATATATATATTTAATGGAAACCCGAGAAAAATCAGGTTCGATCCACAAAAGAGAGAATTAGGTCCATTTCGTTGGGTCTGTCACCCACATCAAGAAATCCCAATTGAAGGGACATTTTTTGAGATTCTGGCTGCGAGAGTTGCATGTCTGCTTAGCATTTACTGCGTGGTAGATCAACCATCCACTCTTTCTTGTGCTGAACGATTCACACGAGTTTTTCGCTTCATATCATATATGATTTGTTGTGTCCGTCCTTCCTGTAGTCAACAGTAGTGAGGAAAGGACTTGTGTGGCAACCGTTGCTGTGGTCACCTTTTCTGGGGGGTCCCTTCACCTTCTATGGCGAGCTCATCAGGGTACGTTGTCCCAGTAAACCCCCCCCCCTTATGACCTCGTCCAGTTATTCAATACGTGTTCTGTTAGGTTGTTCTCGAGCTATTACCGTCACGAACTAGGCAGCTAGATCAGGTGGACTCGAAGACACTCACTTGTTCAGTAATGATTTGATTATTTTTCTATCATGTAATTCTTTTATTTACTTATATTTATCTACAGATACTAGCATAATTAGTGGGTAGTGGCCACGAGTGGTCATAAGGTCCTGAGCTGATTTGGGGATTAGTATAGAGAGTTACAAAGCCATGGTTTGTTTCTTTAGTGTTTTAAAATCTGAGGTTATAGTGTTGAAGAAGGAAATCCTACTTCTCCAGGAGGAAATTAGGAGGCTGAAGGTTCGCCTATATTGGTTTGGGAGTGAGTGTGAGATGGATTGAATGGGTGAGGGGTAAAAGATACAAGCCGTGAGGAGCAGTCTGGTACTCAATGTAAGGTGACTGGAGTTGGTAAGGATAAAAAGGCCACCAGCAGTGAGGAGCGGTCTGGGAACTGCTACAAGTGGTAAGTGGTTCCCAGTAATGGGAGGAACATCAAAATAAGGAAAGTTTAGAGAGAAGATTTGAAGGTAGGAAATCACTTCTCTGCTCTCCAGGATGAGTGTACTTCAGTGGTCAGTGAAGTTAAAGGTACTATTTCCCTTGCTAATAGAGGTAAGAACACTCTTTTGGTTGGTGACTCACAGATAAGATATATGGACTGTGCCTTCTGTAATAGAGATAGGAAGGTGAGACAGAGGGTGTGTTGTCAACAAGTGTCACTTGTGTACTTGTGTAGTACACATAGATGCATCCCAGTTACATATATGACATGTTCCCTTGCTAACTCACATGTGAGCCGTAGGCTAAAAGCCCTGCTCTCACTTCCATGTTAGGCATAGTATACTCAACAGGCAGGCCGGGCTCCTCTCAAGGCTCTTTTAATTATATGCCTCCAAAAGGAGATAACAGGAGTATTTCTTACTCCTATTATCTCCACGACAAATGGTGGCAGCGGTGTGGGACAAACAAGACATTTTATTATCTTTTTTTTTCGAGGGAAAAGACCATAGCCCAAGTAACTTTATTCATCAGTATAGTGAGTAAACTCCTGATGTTTTATCTTTGTTTCCTGCTACTTTGTAAGTCTTCAATTCCCAGTTCTGTCTTGTATCATTTCTAATCATATTACTGAAATTTCTTTGAACAAATTCACTATTAGTTTAATATTTAAAGTAAACTATTGTCATTACTCTGTTTTGAGTAATTTGTTTTGCCTATTTGAGATTAAGAGTTAGTGTTACTTGTGTACTTGTGTAGTACATTTAGATCATCCCAGCTACATTATAGACATGCTCTTTTGTTAGCCGTGATGTCACGAGATTCACACGTTAGCCGTAGGCTAGAAGCCCCGCTCTCACTTCCATGCTAGTAGACTCGACAGGCAGGCCGGACTCCTCTCAAGACTCTCTTAATTATATGCCTCCAAGAAATCCAGTGTATGTATTTCTTAATTCTATTATCTCCTGACGAATCCCCATGACAGTGTTTCCCTGGAGCAGATGTTGACATAGTCAACAGGTTGGATAATATCATGTCAGGTAATGGGAACAAATCCAGTATCTGTCTCAGTGCTGGTGGAAATGATGTTGGGACAGGCTGGAGACAGAAGTTGCTGGATAAGTACATGTCAGCTATAGATTTAGTAAGGTCTAAGGGAGGGGTATCGATCATAGGTAGCATCTTGCCTAGAAAGGGAGTGGGCAATGAATGGATGTCTAGGGCAACTGCTGCCTAGACAGTTACTGCAAATAACTTGCAATCCCATTCAGTGACACCTGGGACAACTTCTATGGCAAACGTGATATTTATGCAAGGGCTGGGGTACATCTCTTTGAGGGTATGGGTGGTAACATTAGCAAACTTGATCGAGGGAGCCATTGCTGACTTGTCTAGGATTTTAAACTGATAGAAGATAGAGGTATGTTTGTGTGGGGCAGGGGGGTGAAACAGATTACAGTATGAGGGATGAAAACAAAAGGTATTACCAAGATATCTCAAGGATATGTTTTAATAACATTATTCATGAAAGGTTACAGTTAAAGACAATGGAGCTGGATATAAACAAAGAGGGATGGGAGAGGACAGCTCCCTTATTAAGGTTTACTATACTAATAATTGGAGTGTAATAAATAAGATAGATGAGCTTAGATTATTTACAAGAGCAGGTAGTATATATATTATTGCTCTAACAGACACCTGGTTCAACCTGAAAGATAGTGAAACGCTTTCTGAATAGGGGGGTGTGCAAGAGGAAGAACCAGGCCAGTCAAAATGACTTTCAAGGCAAAACTGACTTGAAACAAGATCCTACAGGAGAAAACAAGACTAAGGAACATGCCGGTGTACCAGAAGGTGTATCTCGACCACGACAGAACACGAGAAGAAAAGCAGAAACTGAAAGAGAGGGTACAAAGACTAAAGGAGGAAAGAGAGGTGAAGATGGAGATGAACAGGAGAACCCATACTCAAATACATCACTCACAACCACCTACTGAAGCCCCTCAATCAGGACAGCCCCAAGGCATCCAAACGTTTTAACCCAAAACACACATGCTATATCCAATGCCCCCACACACCTTATTACAAAACTCCACCCTCACAACAACCACCCATAGTTCCTCATCAGGTCTCCCACTTCACCAAGCACAATGTACCCCCCAGACCACAGTTTCAGAAAAGAATATAAGAACATAAGAACATAAGAAAGGAGGATCACTGCAGCAGGCCTGTTGGCCCATACTAGGCAGGTCCTTTACAATCCATCCCACTAACAAAACATTTGCCCAACCTAATTTTCAATGCTACCCAAGAAGTAAGCTCTGATAACTCAATCCATTCATTTGCAAGTCCCACTCAAATCCAACCCTCTCACTCATATATTTATCCAACTTAAATCTGAAACTACCCTAAGTCCTAGCCTCAATAACCCAACTAGGTAGACTGTTCCACTCATCAACTACCCTACTTCCAAACCAATACTTTCCTATGTCCTTTCTAAATCTAAACCTGTCTAATTAAAATCCATTACTGCGGGTTCTCTCTTGGAGAGATATCCTCAAGACCTCATTAATATCACCCTTATTAATACCCATCTTCCACTTATACACTTCGATCAGGTCTCCCCTCATTCTTCGTCTAACAAGTGAATGTAATTTAAGAGTCTTCAATCTTTCTTCATAAGGAAGATTTCTAAGATTTCTAATGTTCTTAGAGCCACTGAATGGCACAGTCCTAGAAGTAGAGCCACTGGATGGCACAGTCCTAGAAGTAGAGCCACTGGATGGCACAGCCCTAGAAGTAGAGCCACTAGATGGCACAGCTCTAGAAGTAGAGCCACTAGATGGCACAGCTCTAGAATTAGAGCCACTAGATGGCACAGCTCTAGAAGTAGAGCCACTAGATGGCACAGCTCTAGAAGTAGAGCCACTAGATGGCACAGCCCTAAAAGTAGGGCCACGGGATGGTGAGATCCTGGAAGGAGAGCCACTAGATGAAGATATCCTGGAGGGAGAGCCACTGTATGGTGAAATCTCAGACGGAGAGGATATGAAAGACAAAATTCTTGAAGAGGCTCCAAAGCACGAGAATCTGAGAGAAGAGCTGCAATTCAAGATCTTGGAGGGAGAGTCACTGGCTGAAGATATGTTGGACGTAGAGGCTCTAGAACACGAGACCTTGGATGAAGATATTTTGGATGGAGCAGCACTGGATGAAGATTTATTGGATGGAGCGGCACTAGATGAAGACATTTTGGATGTAGTTTCAACAAATGGCGAAATCTTCGATCGAGCGGCACTGGATGAAGATATAATGGATGGAAATGTCTTAGACAGAGAGGCTTCAGAAGACCAGATTCTGGATGAAGATATCGTGGAGGTGATGGTTAAAGGCAGCTTAGGCGGATGAATGGCTGAAGATACTCTGGTCGGAGAGGAGGTGGATGGAAGCATCTCGGAGAAAGAGGAGTTGGATTGAGAAGCAGCGTTAAGTGAGGCTGCAGGTGTAAATGTGAGAAATAGAGAGATTTTTGATAGCGAGTCGCTGGGCGGCGTGTACTTCATGAGTAAATACTTGAGGTAGAGTTGCTTGTCCTTCAGATCTTACCAATCCTTGGCCAGCTCCTTGTTCACGCGGTCAATAACATTCTTGACAGACACGTACTTCAACAAGCAGAGATTGGGATTACTTAGTACACAGTTCAGAGAGGCGAATTTGATGATGGAGATCCTTAGGATCTTTCCCCGCTCCTCCATCTGCTCCCTCATGTTGTCAAAGTACAAGAAAAGATAATCATACGCTTCTTCCATGGTGAATGAGAAATACTGGGTAACTACACATCCACAAACGGGTCCTGGCACGGGTCTTGCGATGACCCGTCTGTGAGCAGGAGCAGGATGTATGGCGCTTATATATACTCACGTCACATGTGTCGACTGCTTTTCATTTTGTATATCAATGGTATACAATACCGACAAGATGAATTAAACACGTTAAACATTTGGGTATATTTGTGACGTTCACAGTTCAGATAAGTTTAGATTTAGAAAGGACATAGGAAAGTATTGGTTTGGAAATAGGGTAGTAGATGAGTGGAACAGTCTACCTAGTTGGGTTATTGAGGCTAGGACTTTGGGTAGTTTCAAATTTAGGTTGGATAAATACATGAGTGGGATGGGTTGGATTTGAGTGGGACTTGCACATCAGAGCTTATTTCTTGGGTAGCATTGAAAATTGGGTAGGTCAAATGTTTGTTAGTGGGATGAATTGTAAAGGACCTGCCTAGTATGGGCCAACAGGCCTGCTGCAGTGTTCCTCCTTTCTTATGTTCTTAAGAACATAACATAAGAACATAAGAAAGGAGGAACACTGCAGCAGGCCTGTTGGCCCATTCTAGGCAGGTCCTTTACAATTCATCCCACTAACAAACATTTGACCAACCCAATTTTCAATGCTACCCAAGAAATAAGCTCTGATGTGCAAGTCCCACTCAAATCCAACCCCTCCCACTCATGTACTTATCCAACCTAAATTTGAAACTACCCAAAGTCCTAGCCTCAATAACCCAACTAGGTAGACTGTTCCACTCATCAACTACCCTATTTCCAAACCAATACTTTCCTATGTCCTTTCTAAATCTAAACTTATCTAATTTAAATCCATTACTGCGGGTTCTCTCTTGGAGAGATATCCTCAAGACCTTGTTAATATCCCCTTTATTAATACCTATCTTCCACTTATACACTTCGATCAGGTCTCCCCTCATTCTTCGTCTAACAAGTGAATGTAACTTAGAGTCTTCAATCTTTCTTCATAAGGAAGATTTCTAATGCTATGTATTAATTTAGTCATCCTACGCTGAATGTTTTCTAACGAATTTATGTCCATTCTGTAATATGGAGACCAGAATTGAGCTGCATAATCTAGGTGAGGCCTTACTAATGATGTATAAACCTGCAGTATGACCTCTGGACTTCTGTTGCTTACACTTCTTGATGTAAATCCCAATAATCTATTTGCCTTATTACGTACACTTAGGCACTGCTGTCTTGGTTTAAGGTTGATGCTCATCATAACCCCCAAGTCCTTTTCGCAATCTGTATGGCTAAGTTCTACATTGTTTAACTTATAAGTGCTAGGGTTATGGACACTCCCGAGCTCCAGAACCTGGCATTTATCTACATTGAACTGCATCTGCCACTTTTCTGACCAAGAATAGAGATTGTCTAAATCCTCTTGAAGTTCCCTAACATCTACGTTTGTATCAATTATCCTACCTATCTTTGTGTCATCGGCGAATTTGCTCATATCGCTAGTAATACCTTCATCAAGGTCATTGATATATATTATAAACAACAACGGGCCTAAGACTGATCCCTGTGGTATGCCACTTGTTACAGATCCCCACTCGGATTTAACCCCATTTATGGACACACTCTGCCTCCTGTCTGTGAGCCATGACTCGATCCATGAGAGCACTTTTCCCTGAATACAATGAGCTGCCACTTTCTTTAACAGTCTTGGGTGCGGAACTCTATCAAAAGCCTTACTAAAATCTAAGTAAATAATATCAAATTCTTTATTGTGGTCAACAGCCTCAAAAGCTTTACTAAAGAAAGTTAATAAATTAGTTAGACAAGACCGGCCTCTCGTGAATCCATGCTGAGTATCATTAATCAAATTATGCTTATCCAGATGGCTTCTTATAATTACAGCTATAATTGACTCTAGCAATTTTCCTACAATTGGGGTCAGGCTTATTGGGCGGTAATTTGACGGTAATGGCTTTTCCCCCTGATTTAAAAGTAGGAATTACGTTAGCCATCTTCCACATATCAGACACTATACCTGTTTGAAGAGATAAATTAAAAATATTACTTAATGGTTCACAGAGTTCCATTTTGCATTCCTTAAGAACCCTGAAAAAAGCTCATCAAGCCCCGGCGACTTATTTTGCTTCAGTCTATCTATTTGTTTCATAACCATTTCACTAGTGACTGTGATGTTACATAATTTACCTTCTTCAGGCCCACTATAAAAATTAATTACTGGGATAATGTTAGTGTCTTCCTGTGTAAAAACCGAAAGAAAATAATTATTTAAAATTGAACACATTTCATTCTCTTTGTCAGTAAGATGCCCATAGTTATTTTAAGGAGACCTATTTTATCTCTAACTTTTGTTCTATACACCTGGAAAAAACTTTTTGGGTTAGTTTTCGAATCTCTGGCAACTTTAATTTCATAGTCCCGTTTAGCTTTTCTTATCCCCTTTTTAACGTCCCTCTTAATGTCAATATACTGATCCATAAGATGACTCTCACCTCTTTTGATACTCCTATAAATTCCTTTCTAAAGCCCTAAAAGATATTTGAGCCTATTATTCATCCATTTTGGATCATTTCTGCTTGATCTAATTTCTTTATACGGGATAAATTTTCTTTATGCAGCATGTATAGTGTTCAGAAAACTGTCATATTGATAGCTCTCTTCGTTACCCCAGTCAACAAATGATAAGTGTTCTCTAAGCCCATCGTAATCTGCTAAGATAAAATCTGGAACTGTTACTGAGTTATCCCTACTATCATACTTCCATTCAATGCTAAATGTAATTGATTTGTGGTCGCTAGCACTAAGTTCCTCTGAAATTTCTAAATTATTAATTTGCCAGAACTAAATCAAGCAGGTTATTTCCCCTAGGCTCTGTCACAAACTGCTTCAAAAAACAATCCTGAACTACTTCTAAATTCCCATTCAAGAAATTCCAATCAATATGACTAAAGTCTCCTAGTATTACTACGTTATCGTGCCTTGTGGCCTTAACAATTTCCTCCCATAGTAGTCTCCCTTGGTCCCTATCTAAGTTTGGGGGACGGTATATCACACCTAAAATCAATTTCTCATGTCCCTCTGAAAATTCTATCCAAACAGACTCAGTACGGGTTTCAGACTTTATACCTGTTTTTATGCAACAGTTCAAGAGATCTCGGACATACAATGCCACCCCACTCCTCTTCCCGATACTTATGTCTACTTGGAACAATTTAAAACCCTGTATGTGGCATTCAGCAGGCATATCCCGATTTTTCGTATTGAACCACGTCTCAGTTAAGGCAAATACATCAATGTTACCTGCACTAGCAACCAGTCTCAACTCATCCATCTTATCCCTAGCACTACGACTATTTGTGCAATATATATTTAAGGACACTCACTACTCTTTTTTCTTCCTGCTGATTTCTGTTCCTCCACTATGCCTGTTACTCTCCTTATCACCTAATGCCATTGGCTTTCCTATGTTCATCAATAACTCTTCCTCATTCTGCCTATAACTGGTTTCCTTAAAACTCACACTATCGCTACACTCAGAATTCATTGATTTTCCACGAAAACCCATACCACTATCTATTTCTAGTTTAGAGACCTAACTGCTCCCTCAACTGCGGTGGCCAGTGCTCCCACCCCAAACCTATATAAGTGAACCCCATCCCTGGCATACATGTCATTTCTGCCATAGAAGAGGTCCCAGTTGTCAATGAATGTTACTGCATTTTCCTTACAGTATATGTCCAGCCAACAATTGACAGCAATTGCCCTGAACAACCATTCATTTCCAACTCCTCTCCTTGGCAAAATACCACATATGACAGGTTTCCCACCCTTCCTCCTAATTATCTCTATTGCTGACCTATACCTGCTAATCAGTTCCTCACTCCTAGGTCTGCCAACATCGTTGCCTCCTGCACTGAGACAGATAATAGGATTGCTCCCATTACCTCTCATGTTGTCATCCAGATGGCTAACAATATCCTTCATCCCAGCCCCAGGAAAACACACTCTTTGCCTCCTACTTCTATCCTTCAAGCAGAATGCCCTATCCATGTACCTAATCTGGCTATCCCCAACAACAACAATGTTTTTACCTTCCTTGGCGTCGTCCATCGTGATGCTCCCAGTAGTCGACTCACATTTGTCAGGTAGCATTTCAACTTCACTTGTGGAATTCGTCAAGACGTTCTCGATGGTTTTCGTTGGGGTTTCTAGGGATGTCTCACTCACATCAGCCAATGCTTCTTTGGTGTTCGTTGTGATATTCCCAGTAGAACACCCACATTCGTCAGGTAGCACCGAAAATGGGTTGGAAGTTTCCACAGTAGTCTTCTGGGTCCTCGTTGTTTCTGCCTCTCCAACAGTCTTCTTGATCCTCAGCTTGGTTCCATGTTGCCCGGCCACTGACCAAGCTCCCCTCTTAACCTGGGGACTCACAACAGGAGGATTACTTCGAATCCTCTTGTTCTCCTCCATTAATCGCCGTATCTCCAGCTTAGCAACCCTAAGCACTTCTTTCAGCTGCTGGTAAAGTTGCTCAAGAGAGGGCATCCTGGTTCAGGTTCACAGAGAACACACAAGCAGGTCTTCACAGAGCTAAGTACACATCACCACTCACTAAGTACACGTCACCACTGACAGAATAACTAATAAGTCACAGAAACGAAACTCACCATCATAATAGATGCAATCTTTCGTCCCAGATATCAAATCCTCAGGAAAGATAGAGGGAGCAGAAGGGGAGGAGGAGTTGCACTACTCATTAAAAACCGGTGGTGATTTGAGGAAACGGAGGGAATTGATGGAATGGGCGAAAGGGACTACATAGTAGCAACAATCCAGTCTGAAGGCCATAAGATGGTAATGTACAACCTGTCACAGAACTGAGGCCAAGAGAAGAATACGACGCGACCAACAGAGCAATGGTTGGCACTCCACCCAAGGTGGCCATAAGAGCTCACATGAGGGGAGCAAAGTTACTAGTTATAGGTGATTTCAATCACAAGGAGATTTACTGGGAAAACCTGGAGCCCCATTGGGGGTCCCGAAACATGGAGAGCCAAGATGTTGGATGTGGTACTAGGAAACCTCACGCATCAACATGTTTGAGATACTACCATAGAGAGAGGTGAGGATGATCCAGCAAGACTGGACCTAGTACTCACCTTGAGTAGTTTGTAAATCGATATCACATATGAAAGGCCCCTTGGAGCTAGTGATCATGTGGTTCTGTGCTTTGATTTCATAGTTGAGCTACAATTGGAGAGATTAGCAGCAATAGGACTTGAAAACCCGAACTACAAAAGGGGGCACTACACAGGCATGAGGAATTTCCTGCAAGACTTTCAGTGGGAGAGAGAACTGGCAGGAAAGCCAGTACAAGAAATTATAGACTATGTGACAACAAAATGCAAGGAGGCAGTGGAGAGATTTGTTCTCAAGGGAAACAAATAATGGGAAGACCAGAACGAGGAAAATAGAGAGATCAGCTTAAGGGCCAGAAATGAATGTGCACAGATACGAAGGGATGCTCAACGACAATACGAAAATGACATAGCATCGAAAGTCAAGTCTGATCCGAAGCTGTTGTATAGCCACATCAGGAGGAAAACAACAGTCAAAGACCAGGTAATCAGGCTGAGGATGGAAGGTGGGAAGTTCACAAGAAACGACCAGGAAGTATGTGAGGAGCTCAACATGAGATGTAAAGAAGCATTTACAGTGGAGACAGGAAGGGCTCTGGGAATTCAGAACAGGGAGATACACCAACAAGTGCTGGATGAGGCACACACAGCCGAGGAGGAGGTGAAGAAGCTGCTCTGTGAATGTGATACCTCAATGGCAGTGGGACCAGTCTACATCTGTCCGTGGGTCCTTAGGGAGGAAGCAGAGATGCTGTGTGAGCCACTAACAAAGATCAACACATCCATTGAAACTGGGCAACTGCCTGAGGTATGGAAGATGGCAAATGTAGTTCCAGCTTTTAAAATAGGAGACAGACACGAGGCATTAAACTACAGACCTGTGTCACTGATGTGTATAGTATGCAAAGTCTTGGAGAAGATCATCGGGAAGAGAGTGGTGGATCACCTTCAAAGACACAGACTTATAAACGACAACCAGCACGGTTTCAGGTAAGGAAAATCCTGTGTCGCAAACCTACTGGAGTTTTATGACAAGGTGACAGAAGCAAGACAAGAGAGAGAGGGGTGGACTGCATTTTCATGGACTGCAAGAAGGCCTTTCACACAGTTTCTCACAAGACGTTAATACGTTAATGCAAAAGCTAGAGGATCAGGCACATATAACAGGAAAGGCACTGCAATGGATCATTGAATATCTGACAGGGAGGCAACAACGAGTCATGGTGCGTGACGAGGCGTCAGAGTGGGCGTCTGTGACGAGCGGGGTTCCACAGGGGCCAATCCTAGGACCTGTGATATTTTTCGATATGTGAATGATATAATAGAAGGGATAGACTCAGAAGCATCCTTGTTTGCAGATGATGTGAAGTTTATGAGGAGAATCAAATCGGACGAGGATCAGGCAGAACTACAAAGAGACCTGGACAGGCTACAAGCCTGGCCCAGCAACTGGCTCCTTGAATTTAACCCTGCCAAATGCAAAGTCATGAAGATCGGAGAAGGGCAAAGAAGACCGCAGCCAGAGTATGGTCTAGGTGGTCCAAAACTGCGAACCTCACTCATGGAAAAAGATCTTGGGGTGATTATAATACCGAGCACATCTTTTGAGGCGCACATCAATCAGATAACTGCTGCAGCTTAAGGGCGTCTGGCAACCCTAAGAATAGCATTCACATACCTCGGTAAGGAATCGTTCAAGACTCTGTACATCATATACATCAGTCCCATGCTGGAGTATGCAGCACGTCAAGAAATTAGAGAAAGTGCAAAGGTTTGCAACAAGACTAGTCCCAGAGCTAAGGGGATTGTCCTATAAAGAAACGTTAAAGGAAATTGGCCAGACGTCACTGGAGGACAGGAGGGTCAGGGAGAAACATGATAACGACATAAAATACTGCACAGAAAAGACAGAGTGGACAAAGACATGATGTTTCGGAGATGGGACACAGAAACAAGGGGTCACATTTGGATGTTGAAGACTCGTATTAGTCAAAGGGATGTTAGAAAGCATTTCTTCAGTCATAGAGTTGTTACGCAGTGGAATATAATAGAAAGTGACGTAGTGGAGGCAGGAACCATACATAGTTTTATGACGAGGTTTGATAAAGCTCATGGAGCAGGGAGAGAGAGGATCTAGTAGTAATCAGTGAAGAGGCGGGACCAGGAGCTATGACTCGACCCCTGCAACAACAAATAGATGAGTACAAATAGGTGAGTACACTCAATGGCGTAAGTAAGGTATGGCAGGCATGGCACTTGCCCTGGGTGCCAATTAAAGGGGGTGCCACTGAGAAGTTTATATTAAAATCAGACAAGTCATCCACGGATAGTGATATATGGAATTTTCTTCAGATATATGATTTGTCTTTCATTATCACTGGTGAGAAGCACTTGAATGACTAGATTGTTAAACAACTTATATAAATTACTAAGTAAAAGTACAGTGCTAGGAGCTACATGAGCACATACCTCATAGTACCAGTGCTGAGTGGCAACTGGCAGCAAGATTATTTTCCTGCACAAAATAGGGAGGCAATCTAAAATGTTATACAAAATCTGTGAAGTTTAATGTTCTTATTAAAAGTGTCATTTCCTTATTTCTGAGCATTGTGTAAGAAGACCATGAAGCGTTTCTTCATGAAGAAGAAGGAGAGAGGAGCTGAAGGACGTAAGAGACGGAAGTTGGAGAGAGAGAGGAAGCCAAGTACGTAGTAGAGTAAGTTCTTCATGCTTTTCTTTGAAAAGTCTGGAACGAATTTTTCGACACGTTCCATGGAGTCACCAGCACCTGCTACAAGTTTGTTAGAATCTGATGGTGGATCAAGTACAAATGCCTCACAAGTTGAGGAAGAAGTCAAATCAGATAATTCCGATTAAGAAGAGAATAAAAGTGAGGCTGCCAGAGTGAACGTGGACATGACAGTACGGGAACACGAAGGTGGTGGTGATGTTGAGTTTACTGACCAGATTATACCTGACGACACTGAACCTAGCGAACTGGATTGTGTCGAAGTCTCTCTCGAACTCTCATACCAGAAGTGACTGAACAGCATAAGTATTTTTTGAACTTCTGAAGTTCGACAAGGATACTGGGAAAGCAATTCTACGTAATGCGTTAAGAATAAAAATAATAATGCTGGGTTCAAAGTGTTTCTAGAACAGTGAGGGACCTTTCCTACCAACAAATAACTGCTCAATGAACAAAATTTGGTTGAAGATAATTTTGGGAAATAGTCGTGGTGAGGAAATGACACGCTCATGGATAATCTATTCCCACTCAAAATCTACAGATTTTACGACTACGGTGTTCTTCACACTAAATACAAGGATGAGGGACTGATTACCTCATCTTTTGTATATAGTTCTACTGTCTTCAAATTATGTCCTAGAATTTGTATTGATACAGCCAACAGATGGCGAAACGTCTACAATAAAGATACCGAGATGTTGCACATGTGTCTAAATTTCATCTTGTCGGTATTGCATAACATTCTTGTACAAGTTTAAATTTTGTATGTGATGTCTTCTTTATTCCCGGTCAGACCATTATTGTAGCAGGCAAGTGGATTCATCCAGTGGAAATATGGAAATGAATGTTACACAGTACTGACAAGAAGAAAATTAGACATATGTTCAATTTTCATCTTGTCGGTTAGGTTAGGTAAGGTTCGTCAGGAAACAGGACAAATGTTTCCTGACGCGGGTCTTAGTCAGATGATGACCCGCCTTTGGAGCTTTTGGTCATCTGACCGAGGCCTTCCGCTGGCTTACCGGTCCACCCCTTTAAAAATTATGGTCATTTATAACCAGTCTGTCGGTATTTTATGCCATTCGTGTACAACTTGACAGACACTGCAACTCATGGACTCTTGGTTCACAGGACACAATCTTCTTCACTACTACTACTAACCCGACCCTAGAGTATGACCTACTTCCACTGGGAAATCCCACCTACCAGTAACTGTGTCTTCGTCTGCTACACGTCCCTTACCAACTGTCGCCGGTATATAGGCGCCAGCCTTCTTGCCTGTGCTCCAGTTTCTTCACGACTAGGCTGTCTCCACTTTCTCTCCCCACCATTCTCCTTGCACACCCACCCATCACCCCTCTCCACCTTATCTCCCCACCATTCTTCTCGCACACTCACCCATCACATCCTCTCCACCTTCTCTCCCCACCATTCTCCACGCACACCCACCCATCACACCCTCTCCACCTTCTCTCCCCACCATTCTCCACGCACACTCACCCATCACACCCTCTTCACCTTCTCGCCCCACCATTCTCCTCTCATACCCACCCATCACACCCTCTCCACCTTCTCTCCCCGCCATTCTCCTCGAACACCCACCCATCACACTTTCTCCACCTTCTCTCCCCACCATTCTCCTTGTACAACCACCCATCACACCCTCTCCACCTTCACCAGTCTTAAGAAGAGAAGGCATATCAACCAAGTTTTCATGGTAAGGGAGAACCAACATATTTTTAGTTGAATAAGGTTGATCGTCCCATTTTGGATTGTTAAAAGTAATTCTAGCAATTGTAAAAGATTTATCAATTACGTTTCTTGGGTATTTCAGATCAATGGATATTTCATAAATTTTGGATATTTCTTCATCTACGAACTCTGGACTACAAATTCGCAAAGCTCTCAAAAACATTGATGAGAAAACAGACAGTTTACCTCTATCTTGATGTGAAGAATAATAGTGTACATAGGAACAATTATTTGTAGGTTTTCTGTAAATTTTAAATTTGAACTCATTATTACCCTTAATAATTAAAACGTTTAGAAAAGGCAGTGAGTTATTTTCCTCAAATTCAACAGTAAAGTTTATAGAATGGGCTAAGCTATTTAATTTAACAAGGAAATGGTGTATATCTACATTTTTGGGCATAAGACACAAAATATCATCAACATATCTGAACCATTTTGCTCTATTAGGGAGGATTGTGTTAAGAAGCCTTGTTTCAAAAAATTCCATGTATAAGTTACTAAGAACAGGAGAAAGAGGATTTCCTATTGCCATACCAAATTTCTGAGTGTAAAACTTATCATTAAATACAAATTTTGTATCAACAATGCAAAGTTTAATAAGTTTAATGATAGTAGGAACTGGCAATGGTAAATCATAATTAACGAGTTCTTCAGATAAGAAACTTAATAAATAATCAACAGGAACTTTCGTAAACAAGGAAGTAACATCAAAACTAACCATGTTAAAATCATTTAAGTCAGTCAAGAAGCTTAATTTATCAACTAAATCTGTGTTGTTTTTAACATTAAAGTTGGAAATTTTACCAACAATAGGGCTCAAAATGTCGACAAGCCATTTGGATAATTTTTATTTAACTGATCCTATGGAGCTAATAATTGGTCTGACTGGATTCCCTGGTTTATGTGTTTTTATTAGCCCATACATTTAGGGAAAAGATGGATTAGTTGAAGTAAATTGTTTGATTAATTCATCTTTGCCTTTCAGTAGAAGTTTTATTGTTTTATTGAAATTGCTGTTAACAGTTTCTAAGGGATTCTTTCTAAGTTTAGAATAGGTTTCAGTATCATCTAAATGGTTCAGATATGTTGATGATATTTCGTGTCTCATGCCCAAGAATGTAGATATACACCATTTCCTTGGCAAATTAAATAGCTTAGCCCATTCTATAAACTTTACTGTTGAGTTTGAGGGAAATAACTCACTGCCTTTTCTAGATGTTTTAATTATTAAGGGTAATAATGAATTCAAATTTAAAATTTACAGAAAACCTTCAAATAACTGTTCTTATGTACACTATTATTCTTCACATCAAGAGAGAGTTCAACTGTAGGTATTCTCATCAATGTTTTTGAGAGCTTTGCGTATTTGTAGTCCAGAGTTCATAGATGAAGAAATATCCAAAATTTATGAAATAGCTAATGATCTGAAATACCCAAGAAACGTAATTGATTAATCTTTTAAAATTTCTTGAAATACTTTTTACAGTTCAAAAAGGGACAACCAGCCTTATTCAACTAAAAATATGTTGGTTCTCCCTTACCATGAAAACTTGGTTGATATGCCTTCTCTTCTTAAGACTTTTAATATCAAAGTTGTATTTAAAAATCTTGATACAGTAAAAAAAACTTTTGATAAAGAATTCCCCCGAAAATGTTGACGGATGTGTCTATAAGATTCTTTGTAAAATTTGTGATAGTTTATTACGGTCAAATTGGTAAAAGTCTCTAACTAAGATTAACAACATAAATATAGCATTAGAACTGGACAAGATTCCAATGCTCTATTTATTCATGTGAGAGATTTTAACCATCCAATTGATTTTAAAAAGGTTGAGAAAATTGTTTCAAGCAAGTCCAAATCGACAGGAATATGATTGAATCTTGTTTCATAAAAAGCAGTTTTGAAAATAATATGAATATTTCCTTTGGTTTATATAAATTAGATCCACTTATAATTAACAGAATTTCGTAAGAATTTAATAATACATTCGACAAATAATAAATCTTAATTCTTGGGTAGAATAGTTTGTGGGATGTCGTGAAGGACCTCTCTAGTTGGACCAGTGGGCCTGCTGCAGTGTTCTCTTTCTTATGAGTCGCGTGTCAGGTGTTGCTTTGTTGTGAGATGTGATAGTGAGGTGTGGGCTAGACCCTTTATATGCCTTCCTTTGATGTATTACTTTTATTGTTCTTTGATAATGTGAATAGTCACGAAAGCGCTTGGAACTTCACTATTCTTTCACAGTGGTTGTTTTGTATATATATTATATATATATATATATATATATATATATATATATATATATTTATTATATTATATAATATATATATATATATATATATATATATATATATATACGAACCTTGGAACAAGCTACGCAAAGCTTTACCAATCTACCCACAATGGACCAATACCTTGGAGTCCAGCTTGTGCTAGACTTTGATCCAAGGCAGCCAGCTTTCAGGGAAAAGGCTTACAGCTTTTCGTGTTTGTGTATATTTCGCCTGCTCTTGCGAATTCCTTGTATTGTTAATATCTCTAGTAAGGCTGATGCATGCAGGGGATGAGATGAAAAGCTGTAAGCCTTCTCCCTGAAAGCTGGCTGCCTTGGATCAAACGTGTAGCGAAAGCTACACGCCTAGGTATTGTCCAGTGTGGGTAGATTGGTAAAGCACTGCGTACCTTGTTCCAAGGTTCGTAGGTTCGAGTATCCTTCAGCGAGAGATCAGTGTTTGTGTATATTTCGCTCGCTCTTGCGAATTCCTTATATATATATATATATATATTATATATATAATATATATATATATATATATATATATATATATATATATATATATTTTATATATATATATATATATATATATATATATTTTATATATGATTAGAAGATATAATAGCTAGCCCCATGTATTTTCCAGCCAATTAGAACAGGTCATGTGACTTGTGAAAATTCGCTTTTTATTGGATACTATATATATGGATTGCTATTATTCTGTGTAACCTTTTTAATTAACAATAGAAAGGAATAGAATGCGCTCTTTGTCCGTTTAAATATCCTCCTCAAGGTTACTCAGAATGTTCCCAGGGGTACTCAGAATGTTCCCAGGGGTACTCAGAATGTTCCCAGGGGTACTCAGAATGTTCCCAGGGGTACTCAGAATGTTCCCAGGGGTACTCAGAAGTATCTCTTCCCAAATATTGTCTAATGTCAGTAAATATGCTTTACTTGAGAATCTTCTGTACCATTTCGATAATATTTCCTTGATCCAAAATTCTGTTTTTAAAATCTTTTAACCCTTCTACCTGTGTTATCCCATAATCTTGTGTACCTGACGTGTGATACAGCAACAGCAAAACGCGTTATATGACCATTCACAACTGACGTAGCATGAAGTTTGGTAACCGAATATTTAAGGAAAATTAACCGTTTATTGAGTGATAACGAAACATATGAACCGTTTATTAAGAACCCCACCGACCAGGTCAACAGCCGTTACAATAAACACCTTACAACGTTTTTGAAGGAGAATGGTGAATTAATTAAATATGTCGGCTTGGTGGGGAACTCTACTATATCTTTATGGGGAAATCAAGACTCATAAGCCAAGGTATCCAGCCCGTCTTATTTTAAATTCAGTAGGCTCAACAGCATATAATCTATCTGAATGGCTGGTTAAACTTCTAACTCCCATGGTCGGTAGGATCTCGGACGCACATATTAAAAACAATGTTGACCTTACCGTGAGGCTCCAGAAATTCAATGTCCTTCATGACTTTACCGTAGTGAAGTTTGATGTTACAGCAGTGTTTACCATAGTGCTTGTCCCTGTCTTGCGTTCGTACCTTGAAGAGGAACTAGAAAACTTCCCCATGCCCTACCCCATGAAAATAATAAGTGAATTGGTAAAACTTTGTGTTAATGATTGCAAGTTCGTGTTTGAATGGAAATATTATGCTCAAAAACAAGGCATGGCAATGAGAAATTCCCTTAGCCCCTTACTCAGCAACTTGTATATGGAATTCTATGAGACCAGACTTCTTAAAGACATTCTCCCAGATAAAGCTAGTTGGTTCAGATACATAGATGATGTTCTTTGCCTATGGCCGAGAGATCACAACATTGATGAGTTCCTACCCAGACTCAATGGTCTAGTACTTTCCATTAAGTTCACTACAGAACATGAAATAAAGAAAACTTTGCCGTTCCTAGATGTTTTAATCCATCGTGTTGATAGAAAATTCAAATTTACAATTTATAGGAAGTCCACCGATGTGTCGTTATACATTCATTACTATTCAAACCACGAAACTAGGGTAAAAAAAAGGTATGTTACTCAAAATATTCTTGAGAGCATTGGTCATCTGCAGTCCAGAGGACTTAGAGAACGAAATCAGCAGGATATTCAACATGGCCACAAAACTGAGATATCCTAGGGATTTTGTCGAGAAGGCACTAATGTCAGCAAGAAAGGCTTTCTACAGGACTGAACCTAAGGAAATGATGGCTAGGAAAATGTACTAGTTATACCACACAATGAGAACCTGGTTTGCCTGCGTGAGGCATTAAAAATATCTATACAAACTTTCTTTCAAGAACACAGGGACTGTGAAACAAAAGCTGATTAATAACACACCCTCCAACAAAGTTGGTTGGGTTTACAAGGTCCCATGTACTCAGTGTACTCTCTCATACATAGGTCAAACAGGTAAATTTCTGGAAACTAGAATAGCCCAATATAAATACTTAGTCAGGACAGGGCAGGAGTTGAACGCTATCTTTAATCACTTTAGTTCCTGTAATCACCCACCAGGATGGGATGCTGCCCAGAATATTGTACCAAAATGTCATATCATGGAAAGATATATAAATGAATTTTTCTGTAGAAACATGACAGGAATACAGTATATAACTCAATTATGGGTCATACAAGCTCCTTAGTTACTTAGTGGAGTCTATTGAACACAATCTTAAACAACAATGCTACACAAAATCCAAGGATTGCTCATTATGCCAGGCGGTTTCATGATGGATTGGTGACGCTCGACTGGTGTCTATGCACCAAAACTTCATGCTACGTCAGTTGTGAATGATCATATAACGCATTTAGCTGTTACTGTATCATACATTGACAGGTACACAAAATTATAGGATAACATAAGTAGTGGGGATAAATGATATTAGAAGTAGAAATTTAGATCATAGAAATATTATTGTAATGATATAGAAGATTCGCAAGTAATACATATTAACCGACACTGAGAAGGAGAGTAGAAAATATTTTGGAACAGATACTTCTGAGATACTTCTGAGTACCCCTGGGAACATTCTAGTACCTCAGAGGAGGACATTTTAAGGACAAAGACCACATTCTATTCCTTTCTTTCATTTATTAAAAAGGTTACACAGAATAATAGCAATCCATATATATAGTATCCAATGAGAAACATATTTTCTCAAGTCACATGACCCGTTCTAAGAGGCTAGAAAAAGGTTGGGGCTAGCTATTATATCTTCTAATTTCATAATACTTGATATCTCAAGAACCCTCCTGCCCCATATGGGGAGGGGGAGGGACGTTGGTGATGTGGGGCTGGCACCGACCGTTGGCCCACACTCTGAGAGAAGCTGTGGCCCGTGACAGACCCCCGGAACAAGTGGTATAGATCAATAACAACACTGCACTAGCCAAGGAGTCGAACCCATTTTGTTTTGGCCCGCCTCATGGTGAGAGAAAACGAATGAAGCTTTAAACCACTAGACCAATGACTACTAAAGCGTCATGCGTTTTCTGCCACCATGAGGAGGGCCAAAACATGGGTTCGACTCCTTGGCTAGTGCAGTGTTGTTATTGATATATATTATATATATATATATATATAATATATTATATATATATATATATATATATATATATATATATATATATATATATATATTATATATATATATATATATATATATATATATATATATATATATATATGGATGGCCCGGGTTCGATTCCCGGCGAGTGGAAACATTTCGACACGTTTTCTTACACCTGTTGTTCTGTTCACCTAGCAGCAAATAGGTACCTGGGTGTTAGTCGACTGGTATGGGTCGCATCCTGGGGGACAAGATTAAGGACCCCAATGGAAATAAGTTAGACAGTCCTCGATGACGCACTGACTTTCTTGGGTTATCCTGGGTGGTTAATCCTCCGGGGTTAAAAATCCGAACGAAATCTTATCTTAGGCTTGGAGGGCTGGGAGTACACAGATCCTCCCATATTGCTCTACCAGCCTTCCTATCCTCTTCCATAGCATCAAACGAGTTGATAAGACAAATTCTTCCTGATAACCTCAGTGACTCAGAAGGAATACAGGACCCTAGCTATGCCAGTGCCATCACTGAATGGGAGACTCTTGGTGCTCCAGCACCAAACCCTAGTGCAGCACTGGCTCACAGTCAAGCTGGGATGGCCGATCGGTGAAAAGGTGCTTGCCAACATGCTCAGGGCTGCAACATCAGATAGGGACACTGCCCGTCTCCAGGCTGTGAGCGCACCTCACTCCAGGGACTTCCTCCAAACAGTTCCCATACCAGCAATGGGAACGCGCCTCGACCCTAAGACCCTCCGTATTGCAGTGGCTCTGTGCCTTGCTGCCCCAATTCACACAGAATATACGTGTATTTGCGGAGAAGTGCAAGCAGACCAATACGGCTTACATGGTCTTAACTGTTCCAAAACCAAGGGCTGGCATGCAAGAGACAGTGAGATTAACGACATCATAAAGAGAACCCTTGCCACAGCTGGATGCCCAGCCGAGAGGGAGCCCCGATCACTAGCAGCCAACAATACCCACAACCCAGCAAACCGCCCAAATGGGATCACCATCTATCCTTGGAAGAATGGCATGCTCTTATCATGGGACCATAACTGTGTATCCACACTGGCTGACACCTATATCCATCACAGTGTCGGGCGACAGGGAGGAGCTGCTGACCACAGGGAGGAGTACAAGATCAGCAAGTACAGGGGCATAAGCCAACAGTATCAAGTTGTCCCAGTGGGATCAGAGACCTTCGGATCATGGGGGAAAAAAATGCCACACGTTTCCTTAAAGAATTGGGTTCCAGACTCATCGACACCACCAGGAACCCAAGGGCAGCCACTTTCATGTTCCAGCGCCTCAGCGTGGCCATCCAGAGGGAAAATGCTTGCTTCATACTTGGCTCGAGTTCACCTTTGGAGGAGCTGGAGGAAATTCATGATCTTTAATACATTGTACCATTGTATTCATGTTTGTGTTTTCTGTAAGTGTATTCTGTTATTAATAAATGTTCACATAGATATATATACATATATATATATATATATATATATATTAAAATATATATATATAAAATATATATATATATATATATATATATTATTTTATATTTTTTTTTTTTTTTTTTTTTTTTTTTTTAAAATTTTTAAAAAAATTCTAAGGGAAAAAACCCCTAAAAACCCCAACGGGTCCAGCCAGGGGACCCCCGATCAAAAAAAAACCCAAAAGCCAGGGTAAATCTTGGAACCCCCGTCCCCGGGGTTAGGACCCCCCCACCCTTTTTTTCCAAACAGTTCCCCCCAAAAGGGAGGCCTGCCCCAAGGATTAAAGGGTCGGTTCGCCCCAACAACAAAATAATTTTTTGGGAAAGGGCCCGGAAAAACGGTTAATGCAAGTTCCAAAAAGGGCCAGCCAGGAAACAGGGAAAGGGGCACAAAAAGCCCGGCCCAGCGGGGCCAAAAATTAAAAATAAAAAAAAATTTTTTTTTTTCCCTTTTTTTTTTTTAAATTTTTTTTTTTTGGGTTTTTTTTTTTTAATTTTTTTTAAAATTCCCTTTTTTTTCCCCTTTTTTTTATTAAATTTTTTTTTAAAAAATTTTTTTTTTTTAAAAAAATTTTTTAAAAAAAATTTTTTTTTTTTTTCCCCCCCCTTAAGGGGAAAAGGTTTTCTTTGGGGTTTTCCCTTTAGGGGGGGGAGAAATATGATTTTTAAATAATTTTCCCATTGTATTCATGTTTTTTTTTTTGTAATGTTTTTTTATTAATAAATTTTACATAAATATATAAAAAATTTATATATATATATAATATTATATATATATATATATATTATATTATATATATATATTATATATATAATAATATATATTATTATATTTTTTTTTATATTTTAAAAAACCAGTAAAAGGGTTTCAGATATGCAAAACAACCACTTGAAAGAAAAAGGACCCAAAGCGCTTCGTGACTACTCACATTTCATATTTTGTTCCTTTATAATGTGAGTAGTCACGAAAGCGCTTTAATTTCTCTTTTTCTTTCAGGGTGGTTTTTTTTGCTTATATTATTATTTATATATTAAAATATATTAATTATAATAAATTATATTATATATATATATAATTATTTTATATATAATTATATTTATATACAATTATAAATATATATTTATATATATTGGGGGGAAATTTCAGAGACATGCTTTCAGAATCACAAAGGGTTTTCAACAATTCCTTGGTGATCTGATTCTGATGAAATTAGGGCCCTTTTTTTTTTGGTGCAACACTGGCATTAAAAAGAAGGATGGAGGAATTCGGCAATTTCAGTAGGCAAAACGTTAGCCGCCTGTATCCAAAGTTACTGTCCCAAGTATCGGACGGCAGCCATGATGCTTTTAAACCCAAAACCGCTTGGCTTTTGGGGGCTCTCAAGGAAGGGCGCGGTTCATGCAAAAAAGGGGGATATCAACCTGCCTGAGGGACAATGCAGGGGTAAAATTAGATTTCAAGAATGCATTAATTTCCAGAAAGGAGACGTGGTATTAGCAGCAGTACAAGAACATTTCCCTGGTCTCTTTCCCTTTGTTTAGCGGGGTTTATGCAAGGAATCAATGCTTCTCTTTGGGAGCATGAAATCACATCATTGGGGGGTGTCCAACAAGAAGATCCTCTTGCACCATTTCTCTTCTGTATAGCAGTTAGGGAAATCACAGTCTGACTGACCAGCGAGCTAAACATCTTTTTCCTAGATGATGGCAAAACTAGTAGGTACAAAGGAGTCCCTCTTACATGATTTACACAGGTTAATGACACGGGGAAAAGGAAATGGGTCTCATCCTGAATCCATCGAAATGTGAAATCATCTCAGTCAATCAACAAGTGATAAATGCAGTGAGATCAAAACTACAAGGAGCAGCAGTCATTGCCCCCCCAAAATAGTGTCTTGCTAGGAGCACCTCTGCGAAGCAGTGCCATTGACAAAATTTTTCAGGAAGAAATTGGAAGAGTTAAGGACAAATATGACAGTATCCTGGGGCAGATTTTTACGAAAGTACTTAACCTTACTCTAAAAGACGGGCAGTGGAACCAAGCTACACTTCCAGTCAGACTGGAGGCATTGGTGTCCGCAAGTCATCACAGATTGCGCTAACGCTTTTCTGTCATCTGTACTGCATCAGAGAGCTTGTAGCAGCGATTCTACCTGAACATCTTAGGACAAGATTTGGGGTCCAGGACCAAAAAGTTCGTTGACGGAGCCATGATCTGGGATAATCTAACGGGCTCTGAAACCAGACCTGCTCCCCCCAACAACTACAAACAGTCGCACTGGGATGGTCCAATAGTGGAAAATATAGCCTCAAAAATGCTTCAAAAGTGTGTCAGGGAAGGATAGAGCCCGCCTCCTGGCAGTGAGAGCCCCTCATGCAGGGGATTTTCTGTTGGGCTGTTCCCAACTCCAGCCCTGGCACACGCCTCGACCCCCAGAAACCCTCCCCATCGGTGTTGCCCTTCGTCTGCCCCCTATTCCGCCGAACACAGGTGTATTTGTGGCAGTGAAGCAGCAGACCGATTCGGGTACCATGGTCTTGTGTGCCGTAAATCCGAGGGAAAGATTGCAAGACATGAGGAGGTTAATAACATTATCAAGAGGAGAATTGCAACAGCTGGATGCCCAGCAGTAAGGGAGCTACCCCAGCTATGCAGATCTGATGGCAGCCAGAAGCGTCCAGATGGTATCACCCTTCAAGCCTGGACAGATGGGAAGCAGGTGGTGTGGGTCTATACATGTGCATCTACCATGGCTGATACCTATCTCCAATACACCAGAGAGGAAGGAGGGGTAGCTGCCAGCTTCAGGGAGTCCCAAAAGTCTAGAAAATATGGAGAATTTGCCCATCATTATATGTTTGTTCCCATAGGCTCGTAGACCCTTGGCTCATGGGGAAAGAATGCATCTAAATTCCTTAAGGAGCTGGGAAAAAGACTCATCAGGGTAACTAGGGATCCCAGGGCAGCTAGTTTTCTGTTCCAGCGGCTCAGTGCGGCTGTTCAAAGGGGTAATGCCTGCTGTATTTTGGGCACACGCCCCAGCTCTTAGGAGCTGGATGAGATTTTCGCCTTAATCGGTGATACACACGTAACATGTACCGTATATGCCACCTTTATATCAACAATGCATCTCTTAAATCTTTTGTACCATATTATGAAATAAAATATTCCTATTGGTAAAAAAAAATCTGAAAAGATCGGGTGGTAGAAGTTGAATATTCAAACGGCTTCAGGAAGAAATCCAAATATTCTTCTTGAAGCCTTTTTATCCACTTCTCCGAAGCCATGGGTCCCACAATTTACACCAGAGGTGGACCCCATCATATATATATATATTATATATATATATATATATATATATATATATATTATATATATTATATATATATATTATATATAATATATATATATATATATATATATATATATATATATATATATATATATATATTTAGCTGCGTGAACATTTGTCTCATCACATGTAGATGTGATTCTTCTGGAGACTAAACCTGTTTACCACTTCGCCCCTTCCATAACCTAATTTCTGCGTGAACCTAACAATAACCATGTGTTTGATAGGTGTGTCTGCTCTCTGGTATACTATGGACTATCCTCCAACTCTGGCAGTTTGGGTGGCAATATCTTCGTAAATTTCATCGCTACAATGCTGGTCGATATTCCAGCGTGTATCTTCACTTTTGTTGTTCATGACAGGTAAGATCTTCATTCACTGGGGAGGCTGGAAATAATGGCATGTGACTAACCAGACGAAAAAAGTATTTAGGAAATCTCAAAACTATGAAATATTTATACTAAAAATTTTATGTGGGTACATATTGCTCTATAAAGCTCTCGTACATTCTGTTTAAATTATGTTTATATTCTTAATTTATTTCATAAAAAAATAAATTAAACATTTACAGATTAGCAAAGATTATAGCAGACACATGATTTATGCTCACGATAACTGATAATTTTAAAGGTCATGTTATCTTTACTTGTGTTTAAACGTTAAACCTCATGGAATAATTAGATACGAGGCTCACAGCCAGTCAACTCAGATTTTTAATAAATTATCAAAGCTCTTACGAACTCTCTTATATTTCATTCATTAATATAACTATATGAGTGTCAGAAAACTGAGTGATACAAGTATCCACTGATCAATGTGATCTCTCAGAGTTCACAACATTTTCTGTGGCAAAAATAAGAATCAAACTTATAATAATAATAAAAATAATAATAATAATAATAATAATAACTAGTATAATTATTACTACTGTGATTAATTAGTATTATTCTGAATATTAATTATTATTATTATTATTATATTATTTTTATTATTTTTATTATTATTATTTTTATTATTATTAATGATAAAGAAAACGATTTATTTCGTTTTTTTTTATTATTATTATTTTTTTATTATTATTTTTTTATTTTTATTACTATTATATTATTACTATTATTTTTAAAACATTCTGAAAAGTTTTACGTGTTAAGTTTTAACAGTAATATATCGAACGAAAACAAAGTAATTAAATTACTGTCAAAACTTTTTGACCAATTTATTGGTTTTTATTACGTTATACCACACATGTATGACATGTGGGTTTTTACTGTTATACCACACGGGTTATACTCACGTGGGGGTTTTTACTTTTAAAACCACACATGTAAGTCATTAGGTTGTTACTTTTAAAAACCAACATGTATAGTCGTGAAATTTTGTTACGTTATCCCACACGTGTAGAGTCTGATTTTTAAATGTTAACCACACATGATGAGTCTGTAGTTTTAATTACCCCACACAGTGTAGAGTCGGATTGTTAATGTTATACCACACAGTGTATGAGTCAGTAGTTTTTTAAGTTTCCACACAGTTATATCTGTAGGTTTTAATTTAAAACCAAACGGATAGCAGGGGGGGGTAATGTTATACACACAGTGTATGATCATGTAGGTTTTACTTTTATACCACACAGTGTAGATTCAGTATTGTTACTTTTATACCACACAGTTATGAGTCATGTAGGTTGTTTAATTTTATACACCATTTAGAGTCATGTGGGTTTTTTACTGTTAAAAACCCCCACACAGTGTATGATCACGTAGGTTCTGTTACACCACACAGTATATCCGTGGGTTTTACTTTTATACCACACAGGTATGATCATGTAGGTTGTTACTTTAACCCCACGTGTATGAGTCACGTAGGTTTTACTGTTAAACCACACAGGTATGAGCCATGTAGGTTTTTTTACGTTTAACCACACAGTGATAGCCTGAGGGGGGGGGTTTACGTTATCCCACACATGAAATGACCATTGTTTTACTTTTTATACCACACAGAGTGTGAGTCATGTAGGTTGTTACATTTATACCACACAGTGAATGATCATGAAGTTACTTTTATCCCACAAGTGAAAAGTCATGTAGGTTGTTACTTTTATACCCACGTGTATAGTCATGTAGGTTTTTCTGTAACCACCAGTGTTTTAGTCAGTAGGTTGTTACTTTTTTTCCACAAGTTATGATCATTATTTTGTTACTTTATACCACACATGTATGAGTCTGTGGGTTTTACTTTACCCACACAGGTATATCATTGGGTTTTTTTAAACGGGGGTTTATCCCACACATTTATGATCATGTAGGTTGTTACTGTTAAACCACACAGAGGTTCATGTGGGTTGTTACTTTTAAAACCACACGTGTATGACCTGATTTTACTGTTAACCACACGTGAGACCATGGGGTTGTTCTGTTAAAACCACACAAGTGTGAGTCAGTAGGTTTTTTACAGTTATCCCACTAGTGAAACCCATGTTGGTTTTACTTTTATACCCAAGGTAGAGTCATGTGGTTGTTATTGTTATACCCACAGGTATATCATGATTTTTTTACAGTTTATACCACACATTATGACCAATTTTTTTTGTTACGTTATACCACACATGAATAGTCACGAGTTTTTACTGTTATACCACACAGATGTATCATTGGGTTGTTACTGTTTAACCACCAGTGTATATCATGTGGGTTGTTACGTTATACCACACAGTGATGACCTGAGGTTTACTTTATACCACACAGATTTTTATCATGGGGTTGTTACATTTTATACCACATAGGTAGAGTCGTAGGTTGTTACGTTATACCACACAGGTATATCTTATTTGTTAATGTTATACCACACATGAAATGATCATGTAGTGACGGGGGTTAACACAGATGTAGTCATGTGGGTTTTGTTACATTTTATCCCACAAGGTTTATGAGTCAGAAAGTTTTACTGTTATACCACACAGTGTATGAGTCATTATTTTTGTTATTGTTATACCACCAGTGTATTCATTTGGGTTTTTACTGTTATTCCACACAGTGTATAGTCCAGGGTTTTTACTGTTATACCCCACAGGTATGAGTCAGTGGTTCTTACTGTTTACCACACAGTGAATGACAGGGGTTTTACTTTAACCACACATGTATGAGTCTGTAGGTTGTTACTTTTTATACCACACAGTGATGACACATTTGTTACTGTTTACCACACAGAGTAGATCATGTAGGTTTTACTGTTATACCACACAGTGTATGATCGGGTAGGTTGTTACGTTATACCACCAGTGTATGAGCATGTGGGTTGTTACTGTTTATACCACACAGTTATGAGTCTGTGGGTTTTACTGTTATACCACACGGGTTAGGTAAAGTAGGTTGTTACTGTTATACCACACATGTATGAGTCATGTAGGTTGTTCTGTTACACCACCAGTGAATGAGCATGTATTTGTTCGTTAAAACCCCACACATGTATGACATGTGGGTTGTTACTGTTTCCACACAGAGTAAGTCATGTAGGTTGTTAATAAAACATAAGAACAAAAAAAAACCTGCAGGGCCTGCTGGCCCATACTACGGGTCCTTTACAATTCACCCCACTAACAAAACTTTACCCAACCCAAATTTTTCAAATGCTCCCAAAAAAAAGCTCTGATTGAAAGCCCCCACTAAAATCCAACCCTTTCCCCTCTTATTTATCCAACAAATTTTGAAACTACCCAAAGCCCTAGCCTCAAAACCCCCAACAGTAACTTTTCCCACTCACAACACCCTTTTTCCAAACCAAAATTTCCCTAGCCCTTTCTAAATCAAACTTACTAATTTAAAACCTTTACTGCGGGTTCTCTTTTGGGAGAGACATCCTCAAACCTTTTTAAATTCCCCTTATTAATACCTATCTTCCACTTATACACTTCGATCAGTTCCCCCCCTCATTCTCGTTAACAAGTGAATTTAACTTAAAGTTTTAAAATCTTTTTTTCAAAAGGAAATTTCGATGCTAATTTTTTTATCACCTACCCTGAATTTTTTTCTAACAAATTTATGCCATTTTGTAATACGGAAACCAGAACGACGCATAATAAAGGGGGGCCTTACTAATGATTTTTAAAACTGCAGTAACCTTGGACTTCTGTGCTTACACTTTTTATAAAACCCCAGTAATCTTTTTGCCTTAATACGACCTTAGCTTGCTGTCTTGGTTTAAGGGGCGCCACCAAAACCCCCCCAAGGTCCTTTGAATCGATCTAACTACACATTTTTTTTAAAGTCAGGTTTGGCACTCCCAAGCTTTCAAAACCTTGCACTTATCTACATTGAACTGCATCTGCCACTTTTCTGACCAAGAATAATTTTTTAAATCCCCTGAATTTCCCCTAACTCTACTTTGAATAAATTAAATCCCCTATCTTTGGTCACGCGAATTTCCTATCACTAAATTCCCCCAAAAGATCATTGATAAATTTAAAAAAAACCCCAA
>NC_069463.1:1575874-1635874 GCF_026875155.1 Cherax quadricarinatus
TGGGGAAAAAATGGGATTAAATCTGGAGTATCGAGAGAGTTAGAAAAAAGGGAAGGGGTACAAAATTTTTTAATGATCTTTTAGGGAAAGGAAAAAAGAGAATATAATGTGTAAATTCAAGAATTATGTGGAAAAAGTAAAGGTTGGATGCAGGGGGGGTCATAAAAAAGCGTGTATGCACCGGGGAAGAGGGAAGCAGAGGGGGAGAGAGATTTTGGGGAGAGTTAAGTGAATGTAGGGGCCTTTGAACCAAGGGAGGAGAATTGTGGTGGGGGGATTTAAAATCTAAAAGAGGGAAACTTTTAGAGGGGTTTTGGGTAGGTAAGTTTGGGGGTGCCAGGTGTAAATGAAAAATGGGACCCCTTTGATTAAAACTTTGTTAAAAAGGGTTTTTAGTTTATAGGTAAAACATATTTTAAAAAAAAAGAGGAAAAAATAAGTATACACGATATATGTGGGGCAAAAATGCAGTTTTTGTTGGTTTATGTTTTGGGATAAAAGACTGTTGAGTAGACTTCAGGATGTACATGTTTATAGAGGGGCCACAAAAATTTCAGATCATTCTAGTTGTAGCTACAAGAGAGAAAAAAGGTAGTTGGATAAAAGGAAATAAAAGCTCAGGGAAGAGAGGGGTAAAGGTTTATAAAAAAAAAAGGGGGAGGCAGTGGGGAAAAGATATAAACCCTTTGGGAATAGAGGGGCAATGGGCATGGGAAATGGGGTCGAAGGGTTGGGGTAGTTTAAAAAAATGTGTGTTAGAGTTTTTCCAATTTTTGTTTTTTCAGGAAAGGGGTGCAGGGGGGGAAAGGGAGCTTTGGGGGAAGATGATGAAAAGAGAGTTAAGGGAGAAAAAGTTGATATGAGAATTTTTAAAAAAGTAGAATGATGCAAGGGGGGAAGAAATATGGAAAAAAGAAGAAGTTAAAGATGTGAAGCAATGTAAAAAGAGAGCAAATAGAGAGGGGGGTGAATGTTATCAACAAATTTTTTGAAAAAAGAAAAATTTTTGGAGTGGATTAAATTTAAGAAGCCTAAGAACAAAGGGATTTGTCAGTTAAAAAATAAAGGAGGTTTTTAAATGGAGAGTTAGAGGTATTGGGAAGATGGAAGGAATATTTTGAGGAATTTTTAAATGTTGAGAAGAAGGGGAAGCGTGATTTCGGTATAGGGCAAGGGGGAATAACCTTGTAGGGGTGGAAGAGCCGTTGTGGTGTGGGGGAAAATTCGTGGGGCATAGGGGAAAAAGAAAGGGGGAAGGCAGCCGGGGTTGTGGGATAAAGTAAAAATGTTAAAAACAGGTGGGGGTATAGTTTTTGGGTGGGGTTTGGGGCAATTATTTAATAAATGTATGGGAAAAGGGTAAGGTACCTAGGGGTTGGAGAGAGATGCATAGTTCCCTTTTTATAAAAGGGAAAGGGGGTAAAAGAGGTGAAAAAATTATAGGGGGGTAAGTCTGTTGAGTGTACCTGGTAAAGTGTATGGTAGAGTTATAATTAAAGAATTAAAGGAAGACGGAGAAAAGGGTAGCAGTGAACAAGGGGGCTTTAGGAAGGGAGGGGGGGGGGCCAGGTGTTTACAGTGAAAAAATATAAAGGAACAGTATTTAGATGGCAAAGGGTCTTTGTGGCATTTATGGATTTGGGAAAAGGGGTATGACAGGGTGGATAGGGGGGGAATGTGCAGATGTTGCAAGTTATGGTGTAGGGGTAGGGTTTTGAAAAGCATGAAAGTTTTTACGAATAGTGAGGTCAAGTTGAGTAGTAGGAAAGAGGGAAATTTTTTTTCCCAGTAAAAGTAGGGCCCTTTAAAAAGGATGTGTATGTCACCGTGGTTGTTTAAAATTTTTTATAGAGGGGGTTGTAAGGAAAAAATTATATGACATGGTGACAACAAAATGCAAGGATGCAGTGGAGAGATTTGTTCTCAAGGGAAACAAAATAATGGGAGACCTCATAACGAGGAAAATAGAGAGATCAGCCTACGGTCCAGAAATGAAATGTGCACGGATATCAATGGATTTCTTCAACCGACAATACGAAAATGACAGAGCATCAAAGTCCAGTCTGATCCAAATCTGTTGTATAGTCCATAACAGGAGGAACACACGGTCCAAGGACCAGGGTAATCAGTCTGAGGATGGAAGTGGGAAGTTCATCAAGAAACGACCAGGAAGGAATGTGAGGAGCTCACCTAGAGACTTAAAGAACATTTAGGGGGGCAGTGGAGAACAGGAAGGGCGCTGTGAATTCATAACTGGGAGATACACCCTAGTAAAGTTGCTGGTTTGGCACACACAACCGAGTGAGGAGGAGAAAGAAGCTGCTCTGTGAATGTGATACCTCACGGCAGTGGGACCAGACTACATCTGTCCGTGGGTCCTTAGAGAGGAAGCAGAGATGGGCTGTGTGAGCCACTAAACAAAGATCAACACAACCATTTGGAAACTGGGCACTACCTGAGTATAAGAAGAGGCAAATGTAGTTTCCAAGCTTTTCAAATATGAACATTACGAGGCATTAAACAACAGACCTGTGTCCACTGAGGTGTTAATAGTATGCAAAGTCCTTGGAATAGATCATCAGTAAGAGATGTGTGGATCACCTTCAAGACACAGCCTTATAAACGACAAACAGCACGTTTTCAGGTAAGAAATGCCTGTTGTCCACAAAACTACTGGAGGTTTTATGACGAAGGTGACAGAAGCAAGAAAGATAGAGAGGGTGGACTGCCTTTTCATGGACTGCAGAGGGCATTTCACACAGTTCCCTCAACAAGTACATTAATACGTTAATGCAAAAGCTAAAGGGATCAGCACAATATAATCAGGTACAGGCACTTGCAAAGGATCATAGAATATCTGTCAGGAGCAACAAGGGGGAACTATCATGTGCCGTGACGAGGCGTCAGAGTGGGGGCGTCGTGACGAATCTGGTTTCCACAGGGGCCAATCCTAGTACCTTGGAATATTTTTCGTCATAGGGTGAATGATATAATAGAAGGGAATATACTCTAAGCATCCTGTTTCCAGATGATGTTTGAAGTTTATGAGGAAATCAAATCGGACGAGGAGAATTCATGCCGAACTACAAAGAGACCGAGTGCAGGCTACAAGCCCTGGCCCAGCAAACTGGCTCCTTGAATTTAAGCCCTGCCAAATCAAAGTAATGAAAGATCGGAGAAGGCAAAGAAGACCGCAGGGGCATAGTATGGGTCTCGGTGGTCCAAAACTGCGAACCTCACTCCAATGAGAAAAAGATCTGGGTGCTATATACCGAGCACATCTTTTTGAGGCGCAAAATCAATCAGATAACTGTGCTTGCCGCTAAAAGGGCGTCTGGCAACCCTAAGAATAGCATTCCACATACCTCGGTAAGAACTACAGACTCTGTACATCATATACGATCAAATCCCATGCTGGAGTTCCACGCACTTCAAGAAATAGTAGAGATAAATGCCAAAAGGTTTGCAACAAGACTAGTCCCAGAGCTAAGGGGAATGTCCTATAAGAAACTTAAAAAGTATATTGCCATACGTCACGGGGGAAGGGGGGGCAGGATGAGTCAGGGAAAACATGATAAACAACATAAAAAACTGCACAGCAAAGACAACTGGACAAAGACCGATGTTTTGAGATGGGCCACAGAAAACAAGGGGGTCACATTAGGATGTTTAAGAATCGTATTAGTCAAAGGATGTTAGAAAGCATTTCTTTTCTTCAGTCATAGAGTTGTTACGGGTCATGGAATATAATATAATGACGTAGTGGAGGAAGGAACCATTACATAGTTTATGACGATGTTTGTGATAAAGGAGGCTCATGGAGCAGGGAGAGAGAAGATCTAGTAGCAAGTCATTAGAAGAATGCGGGCCAGGAGCTATGACTCGCCCCCTGCAAACAACAAATAGAAGATACAAATAGGTGAGTACACTCAATGGCGTAAGTAAGGTATGGTGCATCATTGCACTTTGCCTGTGCCATTAAAAGGGGGTGCCACATGAGATAGTTTTATATTAAAATCACAGACAAGTCATCCACGGATATTGATATAGGGAATTTTTCTCAGATATAGATTAGTCTTCATTATCACTGTGAGAAGCACTTAAATACTAGATTGTTTATACAACTTTATATAAAATTACTAAGTAAGAAATCCAGTACTAGAGCTACAATGGCACATAACCTCATAGACCAAATTGCGAGTGCAACTGGCAGTCAAGATTATTTCCTGCACTAAAATAGGGAGGGGCAATCTAAAAGTATACAAATCTTGAAGTTTAATGTTCCTTATTAAAAGTTCATTTCATTAATTTCCTGAAGCAATTGTGTGTAATAAACCATGAGCCGTTATTCAATCAGAAGAAGAGGAGAGAGGAGCTGAGACGTAAGAGACGGAAGTTGGAGAGAGAGAAGAAGCAAGTACGTATTAGATAAGTTCTTCAATGCTTTCTATGAAAAGTTGAGGCTACTTAAATAATCCGACACGTCAAGGAGTCCACCTGCACCTGCTACAAGTTGTTAGAAATCTGATGTGGATCAAGTACAAATACCTCACAAGTTGAGGGATAAAGTCAAATCAGTTAATCCTGATTAAAGAAGAGAATAAAGTGTAGGCAGCCAGAGTGAACGTGTACATTACATACGGGAACACGAAGTGGTGGTGATGTTTGATTTACAGACCAGATTTATACCTGACGTACACTGAACCTAGGGAACTGGATTGTGTCGAAAGTCTCTCTCGAACTCTCATGAACCAAAGTGACTGAACAGCATAAGTAATTACTTGGAACTTCTTAAGTTCGACAAGGATATGGGAAAGCAATTCTACGTAATGCGTAAATAATAAAAGTAATAATGCTGGGTTCAAAGTTTCAAACTTTTGGGAGCGGGACCTTTCCTACCAACACAAAACTGCCCAATGAACAAAATATGTATGAAAGATAATTTTGGGAAATATCGTGGTGAGGGAAATGACACACCTCATGGATAATCTATTCCCCACACAAAATCTAACAGATTTTACGACTACGGTGGTCTTCCACTAAATCCAAGGATAGGGACCTGATTTACCTCATCTTTTGTATATAGTGCTACGCTGTCCTTTCAAATTAGTGTCCACTAGAATTTGTTATTGATACAGCCCACAGATTGGCGAAACAGTCTACAATAAAGAAACGTGATTGCAGAAACATGGTATGTCCAAAATTTTCATCTTGTCGGTAATGCATAACATTCTTGTATAATTACATTTTGTAAATGATGTCTTCTTTTATTCCCGGATAGACCGCCTTAATTGTACAGCAAAGTTGATTCAACAAGAATTATGGAGAATGAATTCTGACATCGAGTCTCTGACAAGAAGAAACTAAGACATATGTTCAATTTCATCTTGTGACCGGTGTAGTTAGGTAAGGTTCGTCAAGAACATGGACAAAATGTTTCCTGACGCGGGTCTTAGTCAGATATGACCCGCCTTGGAGCTTTTGTCATCGCTGACCGAGCCTTCCGCTGGCTACCTGGACCACAGCCCATTAAAATATGTCATTGTATTAACCATTCTGTCGGTAGATTAATGCCATTCTTGTCACAACTTGACAGACACTGCAACTCATGGCTCTTGGTTCACAGGACAACAATCTTCTTCACTACTACTACTAACCCGAGCCTAAGATATGACCTAACTTCCACAGGGAAATCCCACCTACCAGTAACCTGTTCTTCGTCTGCTACACGTCCCTTTAACCAACAGTCGCCGGTTATAGGCGCCGATACTTCCCGCCTGCTTGCCTGTGCTCCAGTTTCTCACGACTATCGTCTCACACTTTCTCTCCCCTCCCACCATTCTCCTCGCACACACCACCCATATCACCTCCTCTTCCACCTTCACTCCCCACCATTCTCCTTGCACACCCACCCCAGTCACCGTGCCTCTCCACCTTATCTCCCTAACATTCTTCTGCGCACACTCACTTAACCATTCACAACCTCTCCACCTTCTCTCCCCACCATTCACCACACGCACACCCACCCATCACACCCTCTCCACCTCTCTCCCCACCTTCTCCACGCACACCCACCCATCACACCCTCTTCACCTTCGCGCCCCACCATTCTCCTCTCACACGCCAAATCAATCACACCCTCTACACTTCTCTCCCTCCCCCGCATTCTCCTCGAACAAACCCACCCATCACACTTTCTCCACCTTCTCTCCCCACCATTCTTCTTTTGCACACCCACCCAACACAACCCTCTCCACCTCTCTCCCCGCCATTCTCCTCGAACACCCACCCATCACACTTTCTCCACACCTTACTCTCCCCACCATTCTCCTTGTACAACCACCCATCACACCCTTCTCTCACCTATCACCCATCTAAGAAGAAAGGCATATCAACCAGTTTTCATGGTATGTGTAGAACCAACATATTTTTAGATAGCATAAGGATGATCGTCCCATTTTAGATGAGGAATGTAAAAATTAATTCCTAGCAATGTGTCAAAAATGATTATCAATTCACGATTCTTGGGTTTTCAGATCAATGATAATTCGATAAATTTTGGCTGAATATTATAATCTGTCAATCAAGCGAACGACTAGGAACTACTAAGTACGCAAATGCTCATCAATCAAACATTGATAGAAAACAGACAGTTAACCTCTACTTGAATGTGGACAGAATAATAAGTGTACTAAGGGAAACTAATTATTTGTAGTTTCTGTAAATTTAAATTTGAACTCAGTTATTACCCTTAATAATTAAAACGTTAGAAAAGCATGAGTAAAATTTCCTCAAATTCAACAGTCTAAAGTTTATAGAATGCTAAGACTATTTAATTTGCCAACGAAATGGGTATATCACATTCTTGGGCATAAGACCACAAATATTTCATCAACATAATCTAACCATTAGCTTCCCCTATTCGGGAGGATTGTGTTTAAGAAGCCAGTTTCAAACAAAATTCCATGTATAGATCTTAACTAAATGAACATGAAGAAAGAGGAGTATATTCCCAATGGAGCCATATTACCAAGATTCTGAGTGTAAAACTTACATTTAATACAAATTTTGCATCAACAATGCAAATTTTCATAATTTAAATGATAGTAGGCCAACATGGGTCACCTTGTGTAAATCTAAATTAACATAGTACTTCAGATAAGAGAAACTTATAAATAATCTAACAGGAACATTTACTAACAAGGGAATTTAACCTATTCAACAAAACTAAACGATGATAAAATCATTTTTCCAGATCAAGAACGCATTAATTTTTTCAACTAAAAACATAGTTGTTTTTAACATAAAGTTGGAAATTATCCGAACAATTATGAGGCTCAAAATGGTCGACAAAGCACCATTTGCGACTAATTTATATACTAATACAACTATCCTATGGAGTCTAATTAAATTTTATGGTCGTATACTAGAGTGGATTCCCCAGGTAATTATCAGTGTATATTGTATTAGCCCATACATTTCAAGGGTGAAAAGATGTATAAGATTAGAGAATTAAAATTGTTTAATTCATTCATCTTTATGCGAACTTTCATAGAAGTTTTATTGTTTATATTTAAAATTGCTCCGCTGTTAACAGTTCTAATGGATTCTTTCTAATATAGAATAGGTTGCAGTATCATCTAAATGGTTCAAGATATTGTTGATGAAATTCGTGTCTCATGCCCAAGAATGTAGATATACACAGTTTCCTTGTGCCACTACATAAATCGCTAACCCATTCAATAAATTTTACTGTGGAGTTTGAGGGAAATAACTCAATTGAGCCTTTTTCTATATGTTTTAATTATTAAGGTAATTAATGAATTCAAATTTAAAAAATTACCAGAAAAGCCTCAAAAACTGGTTCTTATGTACACTAATATTCTTTCACAACAAGGATAGAGTTAAACGTAGGTATTCCACATCAATGTTTTTTGAGAGCTAAGCTGTATTTGTAGTCCAAGTTTCATAGATGAAGAAAAACCAAAATTTATGAATAGCTAATGATTCTGAAATACCCAAAAATCGTAATTGATTAATCTTTGTTAATAAAATTTTGCTTGAAAACTTTTTACAGTTTCAAAAAGGGACAACCAGCCTTATTCAACTAAAAATATTTGGTTTCTCTCCCTACCATGAAACTTGTTGATTGATGCCTTCTCTAACGTACTTTTAATATAGCAAAAGTTGTATTTAAAAAAATCTTGATACCGTAAAAAAGAACTTTTGATAAAGAATTCCCCCCGAAAATGTTTACGAGTAAAGTGTGTAAACGATTCTTAGTAAAATTTGTTGATAGTTTTTATCGTGTCAAACTGTTAAAAGTCACTCTAACTAAGATTAACATCATATAATATAGGCAATAGAAACTGGACAAGATTCCAATGCTCTAGATTATTCATTGAGAGATTTTAACACATCCAATTAGATTTTAAATAAGAGTTGAAAATAGTATCAAGCAAGTCCAAATCGACAGGAATATAATTGAATCAAGATTCATAAAAAGCATTTTGAAATATTATGAATATTTCCTTTGTTTTATATAAATAGCGATCCACTTATAATTAACAGAGAATTATCGTATGAATTTAAAAATACATTCGACAAATATAAATCTTATATTCTTGGTAAATAGTTTGTGGATGTTCGTGAAGGAACCTCTCTAGTTGGACCCGATGTGGCCTGCTGCAGTGTTCTCTTTCTTATGAGTCGAGTGTCAGGTTTGCATGTTGTAAATGTGAATTGAAGGTGTGGGCTAGACCTCATATATGCCCATCCTTAGATTGTATTACCTTTTTATTGTCTTGATATTGTGAATAGTCACGAAAGCGCTTGGAACTTCACTATTCTTTCACAGTGGTTGTTTTAGTATAAATATAAATATATATATATATATATATATATATAGTATTTATTATATATATCTAGGAAATAATAATATAGTATATAAATATAATTATATATATATATATATATAGTATATATATATTTATATAAGTAAGTTATATAATATATATAAATATAATATATATATTTATATAATATATATATAAGTATATATAAATATATATATATATATGATTGAGAAGATATAATAGCTAGCCCCCATGTAATTTTCCAGCCAATTAGAACAGGTTCATATGTGACTAGAGAAAAAAAATTCCGCATTTTTATTGGATCAAATATATATGGATGGCTATTAGTCTGTATAAAACCTATTTAATTAACATATAAAGAAAGGAATAGAATGCGCTTCTTTGTCCGTTTTAAATATCCTCCTGAAGGTGTACTCGAAAGTTCCCAGTGTTACTTCAAATTTTCCGAGGGTACTCAGAATGTTCCCAGGGGTACTCGAATGTTCCAGGGGACCCAATGATCCCAGGGTACTCAAATGTTCCCAAGGGTACTCAAATGTTCCAGAGGTACTCAGAATGTTCCCAGGGGTAACTCAGATTGTTCCCAGGTTACTCGAATTGTTCCCAGTGGGAACTCGAAATGTTCCCAGTGGGTACTCGAATGTTCCCAGTGTACTCGACTGTTCCCAGGGTACTCAGAATGTTCCAGGTACTCCGAATGTACCCAGGGTTACTCGAATGTTCCCAGGGGTACGTCGAAGGTGTCCCAGTTGGTCTGGGGTACTCGAAAGTACCCAGGGTACTCGTATGTTCCCAGGGGTACTCGAATGTTCCCGAGGGTACTCGAATGTTCCCAGGGTAACTCGAATGTGTTCCCGAGGTGTACTCGATGTTCCCAGGGGTACGCAGGAATGTTCCAGGGTACTCGAAGAGTTCCGCATGGTTACGTCGAAAGTTCCCAGGGGTACTCAGGAATGTTCCCATGAGTACACGAATTGTTTCCCAGGGGTACTGCGAATAGTTCCCATGGGTACTCGAATTTCCAGCGTACTGCTACGTGTTTCCCCCAGGGTACTCAGAAAGTTCCCAGTAGGTAATCGAAGTTCCAGTTGGTACACGAATGTTCCCAGGTTACTCGGAATGTTTCCCAGGTTTACTCGGAATGTTCCAGGGGGACTCGAATGTTCCCAGGTACTCGAATGTTCCCAGGGGTACAAATGTCCCAGGGTACACAAATGTTCCCATGGGTACTCGAATGTTCCAGGTAACTTTCGAATGTTTCCTTCAGGGTACTCGAATGTTCGCCAGGGTGACTCTGAATGTTTCCCAGGTACTCGAATGTTCCAGCGTGTGTACTCGAATTTTCCCAGTGGTACTCGAAGTTCCCAGGGGTACTCGAATGATCCCAGTGTACTGCAATAGTTCTCCAGGGGTACTCGAATGTTCCCAGGGGTACTCGAATGTTCCCAGGGGTACTCAGAATGTTCCCAGGGGTACTCGAATGTTCCCAGGGGTACTCGAATGTTCCCAGGGGTACTCGAATGTTCCCAGGGGTACTCGAATGTTCCCAGGGGTACTCGAATGTCCCAGGGTGTCCTCGAATGTTCCCAGGGGATAACTCGAAAGTGTTTTCCCAGGGGTAGCTCGAATTGACCCAGGGGTACTCGAATGTTCCCAGGGGTAGCTCGAATGTTTCCCAGGGTAACGTCGAATGTTCCCATGGGTACTCGAATGTTCCCAGGGGTACTTCGAAGTATCCGCAGGGGGTACTCGAATGTACCCAGAGGTTACTCGAATGTCATCCCAGGGGTACTCGAATGTTCCCAGGGGTACTCCGAATGTCCCAGGGTACTCACGAATGTTCCCAGGGGTACAGAAAATGTTTCCCAGGGGACTCAGAATGTCCCAGGTTACTCAGAAGTTCCCCCATGAGTGTACGTCGAAATTTTACCCGAGGGAGTACTCAAATGTTCCTGCCATGGGTAACACAGAGCTGTTCCCATGTGTACTCAGAATGTTCCCAGGGGTACTCAGGAATGTTTCCCAGGGGGTACTCAGAATTGTTTCCCCGTAGGGGGGTACTCAGAATGTTCCGAGGTACTCAGAATGTTTTCCCAGGTACTCAGAATTTCCCAGGGGTACTCAAATGTTTCCCCAGGGTACTTCATAATGTTCCCCAGGGTACTTCAGAATGTACCCAGGGTTGACTACATAAAGTTCCCAGGGTACTCAGATGTTCCCAGGGTACTCAGAATGTTCCGAGGGGTACTCAGAATGTGTTCCAGGGTACTTGACTGTTCCCAGGGTACTCAGAAATGTACCCAGATGTTACTCAAATGTTCCAGTGGGTACTCAGAATGTTCCCGAGGGGGTACTCAGAATGTCCCAGGGGTACTCACAGAAATGTTTCCCAGGGGTACTCAGAATGTCTCAGAGGTACTCAGAAGTTCCCAGGGTACTCAGAATGTTCCCCCAGGGGTACTCAGAATTAGTTCCCAGGGTACTCAGAATTTTCCCTAGGGGTACTTCGAATGTTCCGAGGGTCTCAGAATGTTCCCAGGGGTACTCAGGAATGTTCACATGAAACTCAAATGTTCCCAGGGGTACTCAGAATGTATTAGCCAGGGTACCAGAATGAACCCAGAGGTACACCATGAATTTACCCAGTGTACATCTCAGAAATTGTTCCCGCGGGGTACTCAGAATGATCCCAGGGGGTAACTCAGAATGTTCCCCAGGTTTACTCAGAATGTTCCCCAATGGGTACTCAGAATTTTCCCAGGGGTACTGCAGTAACTGTTCCCAGTCGGTACTCAGAATGTTTCCCCATGGTACACGAAGTTGTTCCCAGGTGTACTCAGAAATGTTCCCAGGGGGTTACTCAAATGTTGCCCAGGTGGTACTCAGAATGTTTCCCAGGGTACTCAGAAGTTCCCAGGGTACACAGAATGTTTCCCCTTCTATGGGTAGCTCAAATGTTCCCAGGTGGTGACTCAGAATGTTCCCAGGGGTACTCAGATGTTCCCAGGGTACTCAGAATGTTTCCCAGGGATGGTACTCAGAAAGTTCCCAGGGGTATGCACAGAATGTTTCCAGGGTCTCAAGAAATGTTCCCAGGTTACAATCAGAATGGTCCCCCGGGGTACCAGAATGTCCCAGGGGTACTTCATAAAGATCCCAGGGGTACTCGATAGTGTTCCCAGGGTACTCGCAGAATGTTCCATGTACTCAAGAATGTTTCCTCCCAGGGTACTCGAGAATGTTCCAGAGGTTACTCAAATGTTCCCAGTTGTATCTCCAGAAAGTACCCAGGGGTACTCAGAAAGTTCCCAGGTGTACTCAGAATGTTCCCAGGGGAACTCGAATGTTCCGCAAGGGGTACTTCAAATGTTCCAGGGGTACACAGAATGATCCCAGGTGTACTCAAATTTCCTAGTACACAGAATGTTCCCAGGGGTACTCAGAATGTTCCCATAGTTACCAGAAAGTTCCCAGGGGTACTCCAGAAAGTTCCAGGGGTACTCAAATGTTCCCAGGTGTAACTCCAGTATGTTCCCAGGGGTACTCATAATGTTTCACCATGTGTAATCCAGAAATGTTCCCCAGGGGTACATCATAAAGTTTCCAGGGGTACTCATAAAGTTCCCTGGGTACTCAGAAATGTTCCCATGGGTAACTCTAGACAGTACCGCCAGGGTACACATAAAAGTTTCCCAGGGTACTTCAGAATGGTCCCAGTGGTACTCCAGAATGTTCAGGGACTCAGAATGTTCCAGAGGTACTCAAATGTTCCCAAGGTACTCAAATGTTCCCAGGGGTACTATTCAGAATGATCCCAGTGGTACTCAGAAATTTTCCCAGGGTCCACAAGAATGTTCCCAGGGGTACACAGAATAGTTCCAGGGGGGTAACAAATGTTCCCAGGGTACTCCGAGATGTACCCACATGTGAGTACTCAGAATGTACCCAGGGGTACCATAATGATTCCCATTGTACTCATTAATGTACCCAGGGTATACTCAGAATGTTCCCAGTGTTTAACTCAGAATGTTCCCAGGGTACTCAGAAGTTTTCTCTATACTCGTTTAACCCAAAATATTGTCCTAATTTTCAGTAAAATAATGCTTTACCTAGAATCTTCTGTACCAATTTTCGATAATATTTCCATTGATCCAAAATATCTGATTATAAAATCTTTTAAACCCTTCTACCTACGTTAACCCTAATCTGTGAACCTGACTGTATACAGCAACGATCAAAACGCGTTTTATATGAACCATTCACCAACTGACGTAGCATTGACGTTTGTAAACCCGAATATTTAAGAAAATTAACCGATTATTAGTGAAAACGAATCATATAAACCGTATATTAAAACCCCATCCGACCAGGTCACAGCCATTTAGCAATGAACACCTACTACAACGTTTTTTGAAGGAGAATGGTGGATTATGTTAAATATGTTCGCTTGTGGTAACTACCGTACTATATCTAAATGGAAATCACGACTCAAAAGCCAAGGTAATCCATCCCTCCCTATTTTTAAAGTTCAGTAGGCTCAACAGCATAAAGATCGATCTGAACAGTCCTGTAAACTTCTAACTCTCATGCGGTATGATCTCGGAACGCACCTATATAAAAACAATGTTTACCTTACCAGTGAGCTCCAGAAATCAAGTGTCCTGTCATGACTTTACCGAGTAGGAAGTTTGTTGTTACAGCAGTGGTTTACCATAAGTGCTTGTCCCTGTCTTTTGCTTTCGTACCTTTAAGAGGAACTAGAAAACATCCCCAAGCCTACCCCATGAAAATAATAAGTGAAATGGTAAACTTTGTTTAATGATTGCAAGTTCGTGTTTGAAGGGAAATATTATGCTCAAAAACAAGGCATTGCAATGAGAAATTACCCTTAGCAGCCCCCTTACTCATCAACTGTGTATATGGATTTCTAAAGAGACAGGACTTCTAAAAGACATTCTCCGCAGAAAAATCGAGTGGTTCAGATACATAGATGAAGTTCTTCTTGCCTATGGCCGATAGATCACACAACATGACGATTAGTTCCTAACCTGGACCTCATTATGGTCTAGGTACTTTCCATTTTAATTCACTACATAACATGCAATAAAGGAAACTTGCCTTATCCTAGATGTTTTAGTCCATCGTGTTGATAGTAAAATTTCAAATTTACAATTAATAGGAAGTACCAACGATGTGTCGTTATACATTCATTACAATTACAAACCAGAAACAATGTGTAAAAAAGAGTATGTCTACTCAAAGATATTCTGATAGCTATTTGTCATCTTGCAGTCCCATGAGTACGTTAGAGACCGAAATCAGCAGGATATTCAACATGGGCCACAAAACTGAGTATATCCTAGGGATTTGTGCGATAAAGCACAATGTCAGCAGAAAGGCATTCGTACAGACTGAACCCTCATGAAATGATGGCTAGTAAAATGTACTATTTAATACCACACAATGAGAAACCTGGTTTGCCATTCGTGAGCATTAAAAAAGATCTATAACAAACTTCTTCTTCAGAACACAGGGACTGTGAAACACAAAAGCTGATTAATAACACCTCCCTCTCAACAAAGTTGGTTGGGTATTACAAGGTCCCTTACTCAGTGTACTCTCTCTACAAATGTCAAATCAGTAAATTTCTGAAACTAGAATAGCCCAATATAAATACTTAGACAGACATGCTGAGATGTTTAACGCTAGATCTTAACACTTAGTGTCCTGTACTCGACCCACAAGGATGGGATGCTGCCCCAGAATATTGTCCAAATGTCCAATCATGGAAAGATATATAAAATGAATTTTCTGTAGAAACTGACAGAATACAGAAATAACTCAATTATTGGGTTATACAAGCTCATTAGTACTTATGGAGTCTATTGAACCCAATCTTAAACAACAATGTCTCACAAAATCCCAAGAATTGCTCCATTTATCCGAGGACGGTTTCATGATGGAATGGTGACGCTCGACTGTCTGTCTATGGCATCCAAAACTCACGCATACGTCTTTGTGAAGATCTATATAAACGGCATTTAGCTAGACAGTATCATACATTGAACAGTACACAAATAATACGGATAACAATGAAGTAGATGGATAAATGATATTATAAGTAGAAATTTAGATCAATAGAAATTTATTTGCAATGATATCGAAGAATCCAAGTAAACATATTAACCGACACTTGAGAAGAGATTTAGAAATATATTGGACAGATACTTCTGAGATACTCTGATTACCCTGGGGAACATTCCAAGTATACCTTCAGAGGAGTTACATTTTATAAAGGACAAAGACCACATTCTATCCTTTCTTCATTAATTAAAAAATGTTACACAGAAGAATAGCAATCCATATAAATAGTATACCAATGAGAAACAAATTTTCTCATTCACAGTGACCCCGTTCTAAGAGGCTAGAAAAAGTTGGGCTAGCTTATTATATCTTCTAATTTCATCATACTTGATATCTCAAGAACCCGCCTGCCCCATATTGGGAGGGGTAGGTCGTTGGATGGATTGTTGGGCTTGTGCACCGAACCGTTGGCCCACACTCAGAAGAAGCTGAATGGTCCCGTGACAGACCCCCGACAAGTTGTATAGATCAATAACACACTGCACTAGCCAAGTAGGTCGAACCCATTTTGTTTTGGCCCGCCTCAAGGTGAGAGAAAACTATGAAGCTGCTTTAAACCACTAGACCAAAGACCACTAAAGCGTCCATGACTTTTTTCTGACCACCATCGAGAGGCGGGCCCAAAACATGTTTTCGGACTCAATGCTAGGTGCAGTGTTGTTATTGATAAATATATAAATATAATATATATAATATATATATATTATATATATATATATATAAATCTAAAATATATAATAAATATATATATATATAATATATATATATATATATATATATAATATATATATAATATAGTATGGAGAGGGCCCCGGGATCGAATCCCGGCGAGTGGAATACAATTCGACAACGTTTCCTTACACCTGTTTCCTGTTTCACCGAGCAGAAAATAGGTACCTGGTTGTGAGTGCGACTGGTTGAGGGGTCGCATCCTGGGGACAAGATTAAGACCCCACTGAAATAAGTTAACAGATCCTCGATGACGCACTGACTTTCTTGGGTTAACCTGGGAGGGTAATCCTCCATAGGTTAAAAATCCGAACGAAATTCTTATCTTTAGGCTTGGAGGCTGGGAGTACACAGATCCTCCATATTGCTCTACCGTCCATCCTATCCCTTCATAGCATCAAACGAGTTGATAAGACCAATTCTTCTCAGTAACACGCGTGAATCAGAAGGAATACAGAACCCTAGCTAGCGCATTGCCATCACTGAATGGGAACTCTGGTGCTCCAGCACCAAACCCTAGTGCAGCACTGCCACAAACAGTCAACTGGGAATGGCCCGAATCGGTGAAAAGGTGCTTCCAAACATGCTCAGGGCTGCAACATCAGATAGGGACACTTAGCCCGTCCTCCAGGCTGTGAGCGCACCTCACTCCAGGGACTTTCCTCCAAACAGTTACCCATACCAGCAATGGGAAAGCGACACGACCCTAAGACCCACCGTATAGCAGTGTCGCTGTGCTTGCTGCCCCAAAAATTCACACAGGAATATACGTGTAAAGTTTGCGGAGAAGTGCAAGCAGAACCAATACGGCTTACATGGTCTTAAAACTGATCCAAAACCAAGGGCTGGCAATGCAAGATACAGTGAGATTAAGGTGGGGGGGAACGACATCATAAAGAGAACCCTGCCCACATGCTGGATGCCCATCCCGAGAGGGAGCCCCGATGCACAAGCATCCAACAATAACCCACAACCCAGCAACCACCCCAATGGGATCACCATCTAACCATGAATAATGGCATGCCTCTTATCATGGACCATAACTGGTGGTATCACACACTGGCCTGACACCATATATCCACACAGTGTAGGGGCGACAGGAAGAGCTGCTGACCACAGGGAGGAGTCAAGATCAGCGAAGTACAGGGCATAAGCCCAACATTATAAAGTGTCCCAGTGGATCAGAGACCTTCGATATGGGGAAAAAATGCCACACGTTACTTAAAGAATGGGTTTCCAGACTCATCGACACCACCATGAACCCAAGGGCAGCCACGTTCATGTTCCACAGCGCCTCAGCGTGGACCATCGAGGGAAAATGCTTGCTTCATACTTGGCTCGAGTTCACCTTTGTAGGGAGCAGGAGAAATTCAAGATCTTAATACATTGTACCATGTGTTATTCCATGTTTGTTGTTTCTGTACGGTGTATTCTGTATTAATAAAAATGTTCACGATAGAAAATATATTACATATATCATAGATATATAAATTATAATATATATGATATACAAGTATAGTATATATATATAGTAACATCGTATATATATAATAAAGATATAATATATTATCTATATATAATATATATATAATATATATATATATATATATATAAGTATATATATGCAAAACAACCACCGAAAGAATAGTAGAAACTCCAAGCGCTTTTCGTGATAGTTCCTTGATAAAATGTGAGTAAGTCACGAAAACGCCTTGGAATTTCTCTATTCTTACAGCAGTGGTGTTTTGCAAATCTGAAATCACCTGTTTACTGCGTGATCTTAATGGCATAGATATATAGTATAATATTAGAATATAGTCTATAATATATATATTATAAATAAATAAAATAGATATATATATATAGATATATATATATTAAATGCAATAAGATCAACAGTAAACAGTTGATTTCAAGAATATGCAAAACTCACCACGTCTGAAATGAATAGACAAATTCCAAGCGCTTTCGTGACAGACTCACATTATCATATATATAGGTTCCTTGATAAATGTGATATCTCGAAAGCGGCTTGGAATTTCGCCATTCTTTCAGAGTGGTTGTTTTGCATATATAATATATAATATATATATATATAAAATATATTATATAATTTATATATAAAATATATATAAATATTATATATATAATATATTAATATATAAATGTATATATAATACAAATATATTTAAATATAGATAGGTGAAATTGCAAGATACACTGCTTTCAGAGATCACAAGGTTCGTCAAACAAATCCTTGGCTGGTCTGAATTCAGATGAAAATAAGCCTTTCTTTTTTGGTGCAACACTGTGCACTATAAAAAGAAGGAAGGAGGAATTCGGCAATTGGCAGTAGGCAAAACGTTACGCCGCCTCGAAATCCGAAAGTTACTGTCCGAAGTATTCGTGCACATGCAGCCATGATGCTCAACTCAAACCAGCTGGCTTTGGGTCGCTCAAGAAGTGAAGCAGGGTTCAAGCAACCCGGGGGGGATACAAAAATTATATGACATGGTGACAACAAAATGCAAGGATGCAGTGGAGAGATTTGTTCTCAAGGGAAACAAAATAATGGGAGACCTCATAACGAGGAAAATAGAGAGATCAGCCTACGGTCCAGAAATGAAATGTGCACGGATATCAATGGATTTCTTCAACCGACAATACGAAAATGACAGAGCATCAAAGTCCAGTCTGATCCAAATCTGTTGTATAGTCCATAACAGGAGGAACACACGGTCCAAGGACCAGGGTAATCAGTCTGAGGATGGAAGTGGGAAGTTCATCAAGAAACGACCAGGAAGGAATGTGAGGAGCTCACCTAGAGACTTAAAGAACATTTAGGGGGGCAGTGGAGAACAGGAAGGGCGCTGTGAATTCATAACTGGGAGATACACCCTAGTAAAGTTGCTGGTTTGGCACACACAACCGAGTGAGGAGGAGAAAGAAGCTGCTCTGTGAATGTGATACCTCACGGCAGTGGGACCAGACTACATCTGTCCGTGGGTCCTTAGAGAGGAAGCAGAGATGGGCTGTGTGAGCCACTAAACAAAGATCAACACAACCATTTGGAAACTGGGCACTACCTGAGTATAAGAAGAGGCAAATGTAGTTTCCAAGCTTTTCAAATATGAACATTACGAGGCATTAAACAACAGACCTGTGTCCACTGAGGTGTTAATAGTATGCAAAGTCCTTGGAATAGATCATCAGTAAGAGATGTGTGGATCACCTTCAAGACACAGCCTTATAAACGACAAACAGCACGTTTTCAGGTAAGAAATGCCTGTTGTCCACAAAACTACTGGAGGTTTTATGACGAAGGTGACAGAAGCAAGAAAGATAGAGAGGGTGGACTGCCTTTTCATGGACTGCAGAGGGCATTTCACACAGTTCCCTCAACAAGTACATTAATACGTTAATGCAAAAGCTAAAGGGATCAGCACAATATAATCAGGTACAGGCACTTGCAAAGGATCATAGAATATCTGTCAGGAGCAACAAGGGGGAACTATCATGTGCCGTGACGAGGCGTCAGAGTGGGGGCGTCGTGACGAATCTGGTTTCCACAGGGGCCAATCCTAGTACCTTGGAATATTTTTCGTCATAGGGTGAATGATATAATAGAAGGGAATATACTCTAAGCATCCTGTTTCCAGATGATGTTTGAAGTTTATGAGGAAATCAAATCGGACGAGGAGAATTCATGCCGAACTACAAAGAGACCGAGTGCAGGCTACAAGCCCTGGCCCAGCAAACTGGCTCCTTGAATTTAAGCCCTGCCAAATCAAAGTAATGAAAGATCGGAGAAGGCAAAGAAGACCGCAGGGGCATAGTATGGGTCTCGGTGGTCCAAAACTGCGAACCTCACTCCAATGAGAAAAAGATCTGGGTGCTATATACCGAGCACATCTTTTTGAGGCGCAAAATCAATCAGATAACTGTGCTTGCCGCTAAAAGGGCGTCTGGCAACCCTAAGAATAGCATTCCACATACCTCGGTAAGAACTACAGACTCTGTACATCATATACGATCAAATCCCATGCTGGAGTTCCACGCACTTCAAGAAATAGTAGAGATAAATGCCAAAAGGTTTGCAACAAGACTAGTCCCAGAGCTAAGGGGAATGTCCTATAAGAAACTTAAAAAGTATATTGCCATACGTCACGGGGGAAGGGGGGGCAGGATGAGTCAGGGAAAACATGATAAACAACATAAAAAACTGCACAGCAAAGACAACTGGACAAAGACCGATGTTTTGAGATGGGCCACAGAAAACAAGGGGGTCACATTAGGATGTTTAAGAATCGTATTAGTCAAAGGATGTTAGAAAGCATTTCTTTTCTTCAGTCATAGAGTTGTTACGGGTCATGGAATATAATATAATGACGTAGTGGAGGAAGGAACCATTACATAGTTTATGACGATGTTTGTGATAAAGGAGGCTCATGGAGCAGGGAGAGAGAAGATCTAGTAGCAAGTCATTAGAAGAATGCGGGCCAGGAGCTATGACTCGCCCCCTGCAAACAACAAATAGAAGATACAAATAGGTGAGTACACTCAATGGCGTAAGTAAGGTATGGTGCATCATTGCACTTTGCCTGTGCCATTAAAAGGGGGTGCCACATGAGATAGTTTTATATTAAAATCACAGACAAGTCATCCACGGATATTGATATAGGGAATTTTTCTCAGATATAGATTAGTCTTCATTATCACTGTGAGAAGCACTTAAATACTAGATTGTTTATACAACTTTATATAAAATTACTAAGTAAGAAATCCAGTACTAGAGCTACAATGGCACATAACCTCATAGACCAAATTGCGAGTGCAACTGGCAGTCAAGATTATTTCCTGCACTAAAATAGGGAGGGGCAATCTAAAAGTATACAAATCTTGAAGTTTAATGTTCCTTATTAAAAGTTCATTTCATTAATTTCCTGAAGCAATTGTGTGTAATAAACCATGAGCCGTTATTCAATCAGAAGAAGAGGAGAGAGGAGCTGAGACGTAAGAGACGGAAGTTGGAGAGAGAGAAGAAGCAAGTACGTATTAGATAAGTTCTTCAATGCTTTCTATGAAAAGTTGAGGCTACTTAAATAATCCGACACGTCAAGGAGTCCACCTGCACCTGCTACAAGTTGTTAGAAATCTGATGTGGATCAAGTACAAATACCTCACAAGTTGAGGGATAAAGTCAAATCAGTTAATCCTGATTAAAGAAGAGAATAAAGTGTAGGCAGCCAGAGTGAACGTGTACATTACATACGGGAACACGAAGTGGTGGTGATGTTTGATTTACAGACCAGATTTATACCTGACGTACACTGAACCTAGGGAACTGGATTGTGTCGAAAGTCTCTCTCGAACTCTCATGAACCAAAGTGACTGAACAGCATAAGTAATTACTTGGAACTTCTTAAGTTCGACAAGGATATGGGAAAGCAATTCTACGTAATGCGTAAATAATAAAAGTAATAATGCTGGGTTCAAAGTTTCAAACTTTTGGGAGCGGGACCTTTCCTACCAACACAAAACTGCCCAATGAACAAAATATGTATGAAAGATAATTTTGGGAAATATCGTGGTGAGGGAAATGACACACCTCATGGATAATCTATTCCCCACACAAAATCTAACAGATTTTACGACTACGGTGGTCTTCCACTAAATCCAAGGATAGGGACCTGATTTACCTCATCTTTTGTATATAGTGCTACGCTGTCCTTTCAAATTAGTGTCCACTAGAATTTGTTATTGATACAGCCCACAGATTGGCGAAACAGTCTACAATAAAGAAACGTGATTGCAGAAACATGGTATGTCCAAAATTTTCATCTTGTCGGTAATGCATAACATTCTTGTATAATTACATTTTGTAAATGATGTCTTCTTTTATTCCCGGATAGACCGCCTTAATTGTACAGCAAAGTTGATTCAACAAGAATTATGGAGAATGAATTCTGACATCGAGTCTCTGACAAGAAGAAACTAAGACATATGTTCAATTTCATCTTGTGACCGGTGTAGTTAGGTAAGGTTCGTCAAGAACATGGACAAAATGTTTCCTGACGCGGGTCTTAGTCAGATATGACCCGCCTTGGAGCTTTTGTCATCGCTGACCGAGCCTTCCGCTGGCTACCTGGACCACAGCCCATTAAAATATGTCATTGTATTAACCATTCTGTCGGTAGATTAATGCCATTCTTGTCACAACTTGACAGACACTGCAACTCATGGCTCTTGGTTCACAGGACAACAATCTTCTTCACTACTACTACTAACCCGAGCCTAAGATATGACCTAACTTCCACAGGGAAATCCCACCTACCAGTAACCTGTTCTTCGTCTGCTACACGTCCCTTTAACCAACAGTCGCCGGTTATAGGCGCCGATACTTCCCGCCTGCTTGCCTGTGCTCCAGTTTCTCACGACTATCGTCTCACACTTTCTCTCCCCTCCCACCATTCTCCTCGCACACACCACCCATATCACCTCCTCTTCCACCTTCACTCCCCACCATTCTCCTTGCACACCCACCCCAGTCACCGTGCCTCTCCACCTTATCTCCCTAACATTCTTCTGCGCACACTCACTTAACCATTCACAACCTCTCCACCTTCTCTCCCCACCATTCACCACACGCACACCCACCCATCACACCCTCTCCACCTCTCTCCCCACCTTCTCCACGCACACCCACCCATCACACCCTCTTCACCTTCGCGCCCCACCATTCTCCTCTCACACGCCAAATCAATCACACCCTCTACACTTCTCTCCCTCCCCCGCATTCTCCTCGAACAAACCCACCCATCACACTTTCTCCACCTTCTCTCCCCACCATTCTTCTTTTGCACACCCACCCAACACAACCCTCTCCACCTCTCTCCCCGCCATTCTCCTCGAACACCCACCCATCACACTTTCTCCACACCTTACTCTCCCCACCATTCTCCTTGTACAACCACCCATCACACCCTTCTCTCACCTATCACCCATCTAAGAAGAAAGGCATATCAACCAGTTTTCATGGTATGTGTAGAACCAACATATTTTTAGATAGCATAAGGATGATCGTCCCATTTTAGATGAGGAATGTAAAAATTAATTCCTAGCAATGTGTCAAAAATGATTATCAATTCACGATTCTTGGGTTTTCAGATCAATGATAATTCGATAAATTTTGGCTGAATATTATAATCTGTCAATCAAGCGAACGACTAGGAACTACTAAGTACGCAAATGCTCATCAATCAAACATTGATAGAAAACAGACAGTTAACCTCTACTTGAATGTGGACAGAATAATAAGTGTACTAAGGGAAACTAATTATTTGTAGTTTCTGTAAATTTAAATTTGAACTCAGTTATTACCCTTAATAATTAAAACGTTAGAAAAGCATGAGTAAAATTTCCTCAAATTCAACAGTCTAAAGTTTATAGAATGCTAAGACTATTTAATTTGCCAACGAAATGGGTATATCACATTCTTGGGCATAAGACCACAAATATTTCATCAACATAATCTAACCATTAGCTTCCCCTATTCGGGAGGATTGTGTTTAAGAAGCCAGTTTCAAACAAAATTCCATGTATAGATCTTAACTAAATGAACATGAAGAAAGAGGAGTATATTCCCAATGGAGCCATATTACCAAGATTCTGAGTGTAAAACTTACATTTAATACAAATTTTGCATCAACAATGCAAATTTTCATAATTTAAATGATAGTAGGCCAACATGGGTCACCTTGTGTAAATCTAAATTAACATAGTACTTCAGATAAGAGAAACTTATAAATAATCTAACAGGAACATTTACTAACAAGGGAATTTAACCTATTCAACAAAACTAAACGATGATAAAATCATTTTTCCAGATCAAGAACGCATTAATTTTTTCAACTAAAAACATAGTTGTTTTTAACATAAAGTTGGAAATTATCCGAACAATTATGAGGCTCAAAATGGTCGACAAAGCACCATTTGCGACTAATTTATATACTAATACAACTATCCTATGGAGTCTAATTAAATTTTATGGTCGTATACTAGAGTGGATTCCCCAGGTAATTATCAGTGTATATTGTATTAGCCCATACATTTCAAGGGTGAAAAGATGTATAAGATTAGAGAATTAAAATTGTTTAATTCATTCATCTTTATGCGAACTTTCATAGAAGTTTTATTGTTTATATTTAAAATTGCTCCGCTGTTAACAGTTCTAATGGATTCTTTCTAATATAGAATAGGTTGCAGTATCATCTAAATGGTTCAAGATATTGTTGATGAAATTCGTGTCTCATGCCCAAGAATGTAGATATACACAGTTTCCTTGTGCCACTACATAAATCGCTAACCCATTCAATAAATTTTACTGTGGAGTTTGAGGGAAATAACTCAATTGAGCCTTTTTCTATATGTTTTAATTATTAAGGTAATTAATGAATTCAAATTTAAAAAATTACCAGAAAAGCCTCAAAAACTGGTTCTTATGTACACTAATATTCTTTCACAACAAGGATAGAGTTAAACGTAGGTATTCCACATCAATGTTTTTTGAGAGCTAAGCTGTATTTGTAGTCCAAGTTTCATAGATGAAGAAAAACCAAAATTTATGAATAGCTAATGATTCTGAAATACCCAAAAATCGTAATTGATTAATCTTTGTTAATAAAATTTTGCTTGAAAACTTTTTACAGTTTCAAAAAGGGACAACCAGCCTTATTCAACTAAAAATATTTGGTTTCTCTCCCTACCATGAAACTTGTTGATTGATGCCTTCTCTAACGTACTTTTAATATAGCAAAAGTTGTATTTAAAAAAATCTTGATACCGTAAAAAAGAACTTTTGATAAAGAATTCCCCCCGAAAATGTTTACGAGTAAAGTGTGTAAACGATTCTTAGTAAAATTTGTTGATAGTTTTTATCGTGTCAAACTGTTAAAAGTCACTCTAACTAAGATTAACATCATATAATATAGGCAATAGAAACTGGACAAGATTCCAATGCTCTAGATTATTCATTGAGAGATTTTAACACATCCAATTAGATTTTAAATAAGAGTTGAAAATAGTATCAAGCAAGTCCAAATCGACAGGAATATAATTGAATCAAGATTCATAAAAAGCATTTTGAAATATTATGAATATTTCCTTTGTTTTATATAAATAGCGATCCACTTATAATTAACAGAGAATTATCGTATGAATTTAAAAATACATTCGACAAATATAAATCTTATATTCTTGGTAAATAGTTTGTGGATGTTCGTGAAGGAACCTCTCTAGTTGGACCCGATGTGGCCTGCTGCAGTGTTCTCTTTCTTATGAGTCGAGTGTCAGGTTTGCATGTTGTAAATGTGAATTGAAGGTGTGGGCTAGACCTCATATATGCCCATCCTTAGATTGTATTACCTTTTTATTGTCTTGATATTGTGAATAGTCACGAAAGCGCTTGGAACTTCACTATTCTTTCACAGTGGTTGTTTTAGTATAAATATAAATATATATATATATATATATATATATAGTATTTATTATATATATCTAGGAAATAATAATATAGTATATAAATATAATTATATATATATATATATATAGTATATATATATTTATATAAGTAAGTTATATAATATATATAAATATAATATATATATTTATATAATATATATATAAGTATATATAAATATATATATATATATGATTGAGAAGATATAATAGCTAGCCCCCATGTAATTTTCCAGCCAATTAGAACAGGTTCATATGTGACTAGAGAAAAAAAATTCCGCATTTTTATTGGATCAAATATATATGGATGGCTATTAGTCTGTATAAAACCTATTTAATTAACATATAAAGAAAGGAATAGAATGCGCTTCTTTGTCCGTTTTAAATATCCTCCTGAAGGTGTACTCGAAAGTTCCCAGTGTTACTTCAAATTTTCCGAGGGTACTCAGAATGTTCCCAGGGGTACTCGAATGTTCCAGGGGACCCAATGATCCCAGGGTACTCAAATGTTCCCAAGGGTACTCAAATGTTCCAGAGGTACTCAGAATGTTCCCAGGGGTAACTCAGATTGTTCCCAGGTTACTCGAATTGTTCCCAGTGGGAACTCGAAATGTTCCCAGTGGGTACTCGAATGTTCCCAGTGTACTCGACTGTTCCCAGGGTACTCAGAATGTTCCAGGTACTCCGAATGTACCCAGGGTTACTCGAATGTTCCCAGGGGTACGTCGAAGGTGTCCCAGTTGGTCTGGGGTACTCGAAAGTACCCAGGGTACTCGTATGTTCCCAGGGGTACTCGAATGTTCCCGAGGGTACTCGAATGTTCCCAGGGTAACTCGAATGTGTTCCCGAGGTGTACTCGATGTTCCCAGGGGTACGCAGGAATGTTCCAGGGTACTCGAAGAGTTCCGCATGGTTACGTCGAAAGTTCCCAGGGGTACTCAGGAATGTTCCCATGAGTACACGAATTGTTTCCCAGGGGTACTGCGAATAGTTCCCATGGGTACTCGAATTTCCAGCGTACTGCTACGTGTTTCCCCCAGGGTACTCAGAAAGTTCCCAGTAGGTAATCGAAGTTCCAGTTGGTACACGAATGTTCCCAGGTTACTCGGAATGTTTCCCAGGTTTACTCGGAATGTTCCAGGGGGACTCGAATGTTCCCAGGTACTCGAATGTTCCCAGGGGTACAAATGTCCCAGGGTACACAAATGTTCCCATGGGTACTCGAATGTTCCAGGTAACTTTCGAATGTTTCCTTCAGGGTACTCGAATGTTCGCCAGGGTGACTCTGAATGTTTCCCAGGTACTCGAATGTTCCAGCGTGTGTACTCGAATTTTCCCAGTGGTACTCGAAGTTCCCAGGGGTACTCGAATGATCCCAGTGTACTGCAATAGTTCTCCAGGGGTACTCGAATGTTCCCAGGGGTACTCGGAATGTTCCCAGGGGTACTCAGAATGTTCCCAGGGGTACTCGAATGTTCCCAGGGGTACTCGAATGTTCCCAGGGGTACTCGAATGTTCCCAGGGGTACTCGAATGTTCCCAGGGGTACTCGAATGTCCCAGGGTGTCCTCGAATGTTCCCAGGGGATAACTCGAAAGTGTTTTCCCAGGGGTAGCTCGAATTGACCCAGGGGTACTCGAATGTTCCCAGGGGTAGCTCGAATGTTTCCCAGGGTAACGTCGAATGTTCCCATGGGTACTCGAATGTTCCCAGGGGTACTTCGAAGTATCCGCAGGGGGTACTCGAATGTACCCAGAGGTTACTCGAATGTCATCCCAGGGGTACTCGAATGTTCCCAGGGGTACTCCGAATGTCCCAGGGTACTCACGAATGTTCCCAGGGGTACAGAAAATGTTTCCCAGGGGACTCAGAATGTCCCAGGTTACTCAGAAGTTCCCCCATGAGTGTACGTCGAAATTTTACCCGAGGGAGTACTCAAATGTTCCTGCCATGGGTAACACAGAGCTGTTCCCATGTGTACTCAGAATGTTCCCAGGGGTACTCAGGAATGTTTCCCAGGGGGTACTCAGAATTGTTTCCCCGTAGGGGGGTACTCAGAATGTTCCGAGGTACTCAGAATGTTTTCCCAGGTACTCAGAATTTCCCAGGGGTACTCAAATGTTTCCCCAGGGTACTTCATAATGTTCCCCAGGGTACTTCAGAATGTACCCAGGGTTGACTACATAAAGTTCCCAGGGTACTCAGATGTTCCCAGGGTACTCAGAATGTTCCGAGGGGTACTCAGAATGTGTTCCAGGGTACTTGACTGTTCCCAGGGTACTCAGAAATGTACCCAGATGTTACTCAAATGTTCCAGTGGGTACTCAGAATGTTCCCGAGGGGGTACTCAGAATGTCCCAGGGGTACTCACAGAAATGTTTCCCAGGGGTACTCAGAATGTCTCAGAGGTACTCAGAAGTTCCCAGGGTACTCAGAATGTTCCCCCAGGGGTACTCAGAATTAGTTCCCAGGGTACTCAGAATTTTCCCTAGGGGTACTTCGAATGTTCCGAGGGTCTCAGAATGTTCCCAGGGGTACTCAGGAATGTTCACATGAAACTCAAATGTTCCCAGGGGTACTCAGAATGTATTAGCCAGGGTACCAGAATGAACCCAGAGGTACACCATGAATTTACCCAGTGTACATCTCAGAAATTGTTCCCGCGGGGTACTCAGAATGATCCCAGGGGGTAACTCAGAATGTTCCCCAGGTTTACTCAGAATGTTCCCCAATGGGTACTCAGAATTTTCCCAGGGGTACTGCAGTAACTGTTCCCAGTCGGTACTCAGAATGTTTCCCCATGGTACACGAAGTTGTTCCCAGGTGTACTCAGAAATGTTCCCAGGGGGTTACTCAAATGTTGCCCAGGTGGTACTCAGAATGTTTCCCAGGGTACTCAGAAGTTCCCAGGGTACACAGAATGTTTCCCCTTCTATGGGTAGCTCAAATGTTCCCAGGTGGTGACTCAGAATGTTCCCAGGGGTACTCAGATGTTCCCAGGGTACTCAGAATGTTTCCCAGGGATGGTACTCAGAAAGTTCCCAGGGGTATGCACAGAATGTTTCCAGGGTCTCAAGAAATGTTCCCAGGTTACAATCAGAATGGTCCCCCGGGGTACCAGAATGTCCCAGGGGTACTTCATAAAGATCCCAGGGGTACTCGATAGTGTTCCCAGGGTACTCGCAGAATGTTCCATGTACTCAAGAATGTTTCCTCCCAGGGTACTCGAGAATGTTCCAGAGGTTACTCAAATGTTCCCAGTTGTATCTCCAGAAAGTACCCAGGGGTACTCAGAAAGTTCCCAGGTGTACTCAGAATGTTCCCAGGGGAACTCGAATGTTCCGCAAGGGGTACTTCAAATGTTCCAGGGGTACACAGAATGATCCCAGGTGTACTCAAATTTCCTAGTACACAGAATGTTCCCAGGGGTACTCAGAATGTTCCCATAGTTACCAGAAAGTTCCCAGGGGTACTCCAGAAAGTTCCAGGGGTACTCAAATGTTCCCAGGTGTAACTCCAGTATGTTCCCAGGGGTACTCATAATGTTTCACCATGTGTAATCCAGAAATGTTCCCCAGGGGTACATCATAAAGTTTCCAGGGGTACTCATAAAGTTCCCTGGGTACTCAGAAATGTTCCCATGGGTAACTCTAGACAGTACCGCCAGGGTACACATAAAAGTTTCCCAGGGTACTTCAGAATGGTCCCAGTGGTACTCCAGAATGTTCAGGGACTCAGAATGTTCCAGAGGTACTCAAATGTTCCCAAGGTACTCAAATGTTCCCAGGGGTACTATTCAGAATGATCCCAGTGGTACTCAGAAATTTTCCCAGGGTCCACAAGAATGTTCCCAGGGGTACACAGAATAGTTCCAGGGGGGTAACAAATGTTCCCAGGGTACTCCGAGATGTACCCACATGTGAGTACTCAGAATGTACCCAGGGGTACCATAATGATTCCCATTGTACTCATTAATGTACCCAGGGTATACTCAGAATGTTCCCAGTGTTTAACTCAGAATGTTCCCAGGGTACTCAGAAGTTTTCTCTATACTCGTTTAACCCAAAATATTGTCCTAATTTTCAGTAAAATAATGCTTTACCTAGAATCTTCTGTACCAATTTTCGATAATATTTCCATTGATCCAAAATATCTGATTATAAAATCTTTTAAACCCTTCTACCTACGTTAACCCTAATCTGTGAACCTGACTGTATACAGCAACGATCAAAACGCGTTTTATATGAACCATTCACCAACTGACGTAGCATTGACGTTTGTAAACCCGAATATTTAAGAAAATTAACCGATTATTAGTGAAAACGAATCATATAAACCGTATATTAAAACCCCATCCGACCAGGTCACAGCCATTTAGCAATGAACACCTACTACAACGTTTTTTGAAGGAGAATGGTGGATTATGTTAAATATGTTCGCTTGTGGTAACTACCGTACTATATCTAAATGGAAATCACGACTCAAAAGCCAAGGTAATCCATCCCTCCCTATTTTTAAAGTTCAGTAGGCTCAACAGCATAAAGATCGATCTGAACAGTCCTGTAAACTTCTAACTCTCATGCGGTATGATCTCGGAACGCACCTATATAAAAACAATGTTTACCTTACCAGTGAGCTCCAGAAATCAAGTGTCCTGTCATGACTTTACCGAGTAGGAAGTTTGTTGTTACAGCAGTGGTTTACCATAAGTGCTTGTCCCTGTCTTTTGCTTTCGTACCTTTAAGAGGAACTAGAAAACATCCCCAAGCCTACCCCATGAAAATAATAAGTGAAATGGTAAACTTTGTTTAATGATTGCAAGTTCGTGTTTGAAGGGAAATATTATGCTCAAAAACAAGGCATTGCAATGAGAAATTACCCTTAGCAGCCCCCTTACTCATCAACTGTGTATATGGATTTCTAAAGAGACAGGACTTCTAAAAGACATTCTCCGCAGAAAAATCGAGTGGTTCAGATACATAGATGAAGTTCTTCTTGCCTATGGCCGATAGATCACACAACATGACGATTAGTTCCTAACCTGGACCTCATTATGGTCTAGGTACTTTCCATTTTAATTCACTACATAACATGCAATAAAGGAAACTTGCCTTATCCTAGATGTTTTAGTCCATCGTGTTGATAGTAAAATTTCAAATTTACAATTAATAGGAAGTACCAACGATGTGTCGTTATACATTCATTACAATTACAAACCAGAAACAATGTGTAAAAAAGAGTATGTCTACTCAAAGATATTCTGATAGCTATTTGTCATCTTGCAGTCCCATGAGTACGTTAGAGACCGAAATCAGCAGGATATTCAACATGGGCCACAAAACTGAGTATATCCTAGGGATTTGTGCGATAAAGCACAATGTCAGCAGAAAGGCATTCGTACAGACTGAACCCTCATGAAATGATGGCTAGTAAAATGTACTATTTAATACCACACAATGAGAAACCTGGTTTGCCATTCGTGAGCATTAAAAAAGATCTATAACAAACTTCTTCTTCAGAACACAGGGACTGTGAAACACAAAAGCTGATTAATAACACCTCCCTCTCAACAAAGTTGGTTGGGTATTACAAGGTCCCTTACTCAGTGTACTCTCTCTACAAATGTCAAATCAGTAAATTTCTGAAACTAGAATAGCCCAATATAAATACTTAGACAGACATGCTGAGATGTTTAACGCTAGATCTTAACACTTAGTGTCCTGTACTCGACCCACAAGGATGGGATGCTGCCCCAGAATATTGTCCAAATGTCCAATCATGGAAAGATATATAAAATGAATTTTCTGTAGAAACTGACAGAATACAGAAATAACTCAATTATTGGGTTATACAAGCTCATTAGTACTTATGGAGTCTATTGAACCCAATCTTAAACAACAATGTCTCACAAAATCCCAAGAATTGCTCCATTTATCCGAGGACGGTTTCATGATGGAATGGTGACGCTCGACTGTCTGTCTATGGCATCCAAAACTCACGCATACGTCTTTGTGAAGATCTATATAAACGGCATTTAGCTAGACAGTATCATACATTGAACAGTACACAAATAATACGGATAACAATGAAGTAGATGGATAAATGATATTATAAGTAGAAATTTAGATCAATAGAAATTTATTTGCAATGATATCGAAGAATCCAAGTAAACATATTAACCGACACTTGAGAAGAGATTTAGAAATATATTGGACAGATACTTCTGAGATACTCTGATTACCCTGGGGAACATTCCAAGTATACCTTCAGAGGAGTTACATTTTATAAAGGACAAAGACCACATTCTATCCTTTCTTCATTAATTAAAAAATGTTACACAGAAGAATAGCAATCCATATAAATAGTATACCAATGAGAAACAAATTTTCTCATTCACAGTGACCCCGTTCTAAGAGGCTAGAAAAAGTTGGGCTAGCTTATTATATCTTCTAATTTCATCATACTTGATATCTCAAGAACCCGCCTGCCCCATATTGGGAGGGGTAGGTCGTTGGATGGATTGTTGGGCTTGTGCACCGAACCGTTGGCCCACACTCAGAAGAAGCTGAATGGTCCCGTGACAGACCCCCGACAAGTTGTATAGATCAATAACACACTGCACTAGCCAAGTAGGTCGAACCCATTTTGTTTTGGCCCGCCTCAAGGTGAGAGAAAACTATGAAGCTGCTTTAAACCACTAGACCAAAGACCACTAAAGCGTCCATGACTTTTTTCTGACCACCATCGAGAGGCGGGCCCAAAACATGTTTTCGGACTCAATGCTAGGTGCAGTGTTGTTATTGATAAATATATAAATATAATATATATAATATATATATATTATATATATATATATATAAATCTAAAATATATAATAAATATATATATATATAATATATATATATATATATATATATAATATATATATAATATAGTATGGAGAGGGCCCCGGGATCGAATCCCGGCGAGTGGAATACAATTCGACAACGTTTCCTTACACCTGTTTCCTGTTTCACCGAGCAGAAAATAGGTACCTGGTTGTGAGTGCGACTGGTTGAGGGGTCGCATCCTGGGGACAAGATTAAGACCCCACTGAAATAAGTTAACAGATCCTCGATGACGCACTGACTTTCTTGGGTTAACCTGGGAGGGTAATCCTCCATAGGTTAAAAATCCGAACGAAATTCTTATCTTTAGGCTTGGAGGCTGGGAGTACACAGATCCTCCATATTGCTCTACCGTCCATCCTATCCCTTCATAGCATCAAACGAGTTGATAAGACCAATTCTTCTCAGTAACACGCGTGAATCAGAAGGAATACAGAACCCTAGCTAGCGCATTGCCATCACTGAATGGGAACTCTGGTGCTCCAGCACCAAACCCTAGTGCAGCACTGCCACAAACAGTCAACTGGGAATGGCCCGAATCGGTGAAAAGGTGCTTCCAAACATGCTCAGGGCTGCAACATCAGATAGGGACACTTAGCCCGTCCTCCAGGCTGTGAGCGCACCTCACTCCAGGGACTTTCCTCCAAACAGTTACCCATACCAGCAATGGGAAAGCGACACGACCCTAAGACCCACCGTATAGCAGTGTCGCTGTGCTTGCTGCCCCAAAAATTCACACAGGAATATACGTGTAAAGTTTGCGGAGAAGTGCAAGCAGAACCAATACGGCTTACATGGTCTTAAAACTGATCCAAAACCAAGGGCTGGCAATGCAAGATACAGTGAGATTAAGGTGGGGGGGAACGACATCATAAAGAGAACCCTGCCCACATGCTGGATGCCCATCCCGAGAGGGAGCCCCGATGCACAAGCATCCAACAATAACCCACAACCCAGCAACCACCCCAATGGGATCACCATCTAACCATGAATAATGGCATGCCTCTTATCATGGACCATAACTGGTGGTATCACACACTGGCCTGACACCATATATCCACACAGTGTAGGGGCGACAGGAAGAGCTGCTGACCACAGGGAGGAGTCAAGATCAGCGAAGTACAGGGCATAAGCCCAACATTATAAAGTGTCCCAGTGGATCAGAGACCTTCGATATGGGGAAAAAATGCCACACGTTACTTAAAGAATGGGTTTCCAGACTCATCGACACCACCATGAACCCAAGGGCAGCCACGTTCATGTTCCACAGCGCCTCAGCGTGGACCATCGAGGGAAAATGCTTGCTTCATACTTGGCTCGAGTTCACCTTTGTAGGGAGCAGGAGAAATTCAAGATCTTAATACATTGTACCATGTGTTATTCCATGTTTGTTGTTTCTGTACGGTGTATTCTGTATTAATAAAAATGTTCACGATAGAAAATATATTACATATATCATAGATATATAAATTATAATATATATGATATACAAGTATAGTATATATATATAGTAACATCGTATATATATAATAAAGATATAATATATTATCTATATATAATATATATATAATATATATATATATATATATATAAGTATATATATGCAAAACAACCACCGAAAGAATAGTAGAAACTCCAAGCGCTTTTCGTGATAGTTCCTTGATAAAATGTGAGTAAGTCACGAAAACGCCTTGGAATTTCTCTATTCTTACAGCAGTGGTGTTTTGCAAATCTGAAATCACCTGTTTACTGCGTGATCTTAATGGCATAGATATATAGTATAATATTAGAATATAGTCTATAATATATATATTATAAATAAATAAAATAGATATATATATATAGATATATATATATTAAATGCAATAAGATCAACAGTAAACAGTTGATTTCAAGAATATGCAAAACTCACCACGTCTGAAATGAATAGACAAATTCCAAGCGCTTTCGTGACAGACTCACATTATCATATATATAGGTTCCTTGATAAATGTGATATCTCGAAAGCGGCTTGGAATTTCTCTATTCTTTCAGAGTGGTTGTTTTGCATATATATATATAATATATATATATATATATATATTATATATATATATATATATATATATATATATATATAATATATATATAATATATATATGTATATATATACATATATATATTTATATATATTGGGGAAATTGCAGAGACACTGCTTTCAGAGATCACAAGGTTCGTCAACAATTCCTTGGCTGGTCTGATTCCTGATGAAATTAGGCCTTTCTTTTTTGGTGCAACACTGTGCACTTAAAAAGAAGGATGGAGGAATTCGGCCAATTGCAGTAGGCAACACGTTACGCCGCCTCGTATCCAAAGTTACTGTCCGAAGTATTCGTGCACAGGCAGCCATGATGCTTCAACCAAACCAGCTTGGCTTTGGGGTCTCTCAAGGAAGTGAAGCAGCGGTTCAAGCAACAAGGGCGTATATCAACAACCTGCCTGAGGACAATGCAGTGGTAAAATTAGATTTCAAGAATGCATTTAATCTCCAGAAAAGAGACGTGGTATTAGCAGCAGTACAATAACATTTCCCTGGTCTCTTCCCTTTTGTTCCAGCTGGGTATAGCAAGGAATCAATGTTTCTCTTTGGAGAGCATGAAATCACATCATTGGAGGGTGTCCAACAAGAAGATCCTCTTGCACCATTTCTCTTCTGTATAGCAGTTAGGGAAATCACAGTCTGACTGACCAGTGAGCTAAACATCTGGTTCCTAGATGATGGCACTAGTAGGTACAAAGGAGTCCCTCTTACATGATCTTACACAGGTAATGACACGGGGAAAGGAAATGGGTCTCATCCTGAATCCATCCAAATGTGAAATCATCTCAGTCAATCAACAAGTGATAAATGCAGTGAGATCAAAACTACCAGGAGCAGAAGTCATTGCCCGCACAAATAGTGTCTTGCTAGGAGCACCTCTGCGAAGCAGTGCCATTGACACAATTTTCAGGAAGAAATTGGAAGAGTTAAGGACAAATATGACAGTATCCTGAGGCAGATTTTTACGAAAGTACTTAACCTTACTCTAGAAGACGGGCAGTGGAACCAAGCTACACTTCCAGTCAGACTAGGAGGCATTGGTGTCCGCAAGTCATCACAGATTGCGCTAACTGCTTTTCTGTCATCATGTACTGCATCCAGAGAGCTTGTAGCAGCGATTCTACCTGAACATCTTAGGGACAAGATTGGAGTCCAGGACCAAAAGTTCGTTGACGGAGCCATGATCTGGGATAATCTAACGGGCTCTGAAACCAGACCTGCTCCCCCCAACAACTACAAACAGTCGCACTGCGATGGTCCAATAGTGGAAAATATAGCCTCAACAATGCTTCAGAGTGTGTCAGGGAAGGATAGAGCCCGCCTCCTGGCAGTGAGAGCCCCTCATGCAGGGGATTTTCTGTTGGCTGTTCCCAACTCCAGCCCTGGCACACGCCTCGACCCACAGACCATCCGCATCGGTGTTGCCCTTCGACTGCCGCCCCTATTTTCGCCGAACACAGGTGTATTTGTGGCAGTGAAGCAGCAGACCGATTGCAAGACATGAGCCTGGACAGATGGGAAGCAGGTGGTGTGGGTCTATACATGTGCATCTACCATGGCTGATACCTATCTCCAATACACCAGAGAGGAAGGAGGGGCAGCTGCCAGCTTCAGGGAGTCCCAAAAGTCTAGAAAATATGGAGAATTTGCCCATCATTATATGTTTGTTCCCATAGGCTCGTAGACCCTTGGCTCATGGGGAAAGAATGCATCTAAATTCCTTAAGGAGCTGGGAAAAAGACTCATCAGGGTAACTAGGGATCCCAGGGCAGCTAGTTTTCTGTTCCAGCGGCTCAGTGCGGCTGTTCAAAGGGGTAATGCCTGCTGTATTTTGAGCACACGCCCCAGCTCTTAGGAGCTGGATGAGATTTTCGCCTTAATCGGTGATACACACGTAACATGTACCGTATATGCCACCTTTATATCAACAATGCATCTCTTAAATCTTTTGTACCATATTATGTAATAAAATATTCCTATTGGTAAAAAAAAATCTGAAAAAATCGGGTGGTAGAAGTTGAATATTCAAACGGCTTCAGGAAGAAATCCAAATATTCTTCCTTGAAGCCTTTTTATCCACTTCTCCGAAGCCATGGGTCCCACAATTTACACCAGAGGTGGACCCCATCATATATAATATATATATATATAATATATTTTATATATATATATATATATATATAATATATATATATATATAATATATATATATATATATATATATATATATATTAGCTGTGTGAACATTTGTCTCATCACATGTAGATGTGACTCTTCTGGAGACTAAACCTGTTTACCACTTCGCCCCTTCCATAACCTAATTTCTGCGTGAACCTAACAATAACCATGTGTTTGATAGGTGTGTCTGCTCTCTGGTATACTATGGACTATCCTCCAACTCTGGCAGTTTGGGTGGCAATATCTTCGTAAATTTCATCGCTACAATGCTGGTCGATATTCCAGCGTGTATCTTCACTTTTGTTGTTCATGACAGGTAAGATCTTCATTCACTGGGGAGGCTGGAAATAATGGCATGTGACTAACCAGACGAAAAAAGTACAGTGGACCCCCGGTTAACGATATTTTTTCACTCCAGAAGTATGTTCAGGTGCCAGTACTGACCGAATTTGTTCCCATAAGAAATATTGTGAAGTAGATTAGTCCATTTCAGACCCCCAAACATACACGTACAAACGCACTTACATAAATACACTTACATAATTGGTCGCATTGGGAGGTAATCGTTATGCGGGAGTTCACTGTATTTAGGAAATCTCAAAACTATGAAATATTTATACTAAAAATTTTATGTGGGTACATATTGCTCTATAAAGCTCTCGTACATTCTGTTTAAATTATGTTTATATTCTTAATTTATTTAATAAAAAAATAAATTAAACATTTACAGATTAGCAAAGATTATAGCAGACACATGATTTATGCTCACGATAACTGATAATTTTAAAGGTCATGTTATCTTTACTTGTGTTTAAACGTTAAACCTCATGGAATAATTAGATACGAGGCTCACAGCCAGTCAACTCAGATTTTTAATAAATTATCAAAGCTCTTACGAAACTCTCTTATATTTCATTCATTAATATAACTATATGAGTGTCAGAAAACTGAGTGATACAAGTATCCACTGATCAATGTGATCTCTCAGAGTTCACAACTTTTCTGTGGCAAAAATAAGAATCAAACTTATAATAATAATAATAATAATAATAATAATAATAATAACTAGTATAATTATTACTACTGTGATTAATTAGTATTAATCTGAATATTATTATTATTATTATTATTATTATTATTATTATTATTATTATTATTATTATATATTATTATTACTATTATTATTATTATCATTATTGTTATTATTATTATTATTCACGTCCACACCCATGTCGATACTCCTCTTCCACACCCTAACACCACACTCCCACACCCATGACCTCACTCACTTGTCCACTCCCATAACAACACTCACTTCTACACCCATGACCAAACTCACTTCCACACCCATAACCACACTCAACTTCACACCCATGACCGACACTCACTTCCAACACCCATGACGAAACTCGCTTTCCACAACACCCATGAACCACGCACTCCCGAATCCACACCCATGACGAAACTCCACTTCCACACCCAAAACACACCCCACATCCATGACGAAACTCACTAACACACCACATAACCACACTCCCACACGCCATGACCACACTCACTTGCACACTCATGAATACACTCACTTCCACACCACATGACCATAACTCACATCCACACCCATAAACCACACTCCCACACACATGAACCCCACACTCCACTTCCACACCCATAACACACTCACTTTCACACCCATAACCACACGCACTCCACACTCCCATGACCTCACTCACATTCCACCCCCATGACCTTACTCATTCCATACCCATAACCACACCTCACTTCCACACCCATGATCACACTCATCTCACACCCCTGACGATACTACCCACTTCCAAACACCCATAACCACACTCACTTCCACATCCATGACCAAACCACTCACTTCCACACCCATAACCACACTCCACACCACCCGTGACAGATACTCACAAACACCCCCAAACCACACTCCCCACCCATGACCACACTCACTCCCCACCCATAACAACACTCACTTCCCCAAACCATGACCATACTCACTTACACACGCCATAACCACACTCACTTCCACACCCATGGACCACAACTCACTTCTACAACAACCCATGACGAACTCACTTCCACACCACATGACCACACTCACTTCCACACCCATGACCACAGTCCACTTCCACAACCCATGACGATACTCACTGCTTCCACAACCCATAATATCCACACTTCGTAACCCATACCCACAACTCACGCTCCACACTACATGACCACAGACTCACATCCCACATCCTGACCATTACTCACTTCCGACACCTATAATCCACACTCCACACCCATAACCACACTCCCACACCCATGACCACACTCACCTGTCCACACCCATAACCACACTCACATTTCCACACCCATAACCACATACACTTCACACCCATGACAACACTCAACTTCCACAACGGCCATGACCATAAACTCACTTTTCCACACTCCATAACCAACTCAACTTACACACCCATGACCACACTCACTTCCACACCCGTACGATACTCCTCTTCCACACCTGGACCACACTCCACTTCCACACCCATGACGATACTCACTTTCCACAACCCATAACCAAGACTTCCTAACCCATACCACACAACTTCCACACCCATGACCATACTCACTTCCACACAAATAAGGACACTCCAACACCCATGACCACACCCACTTCCACACACCATAACCACAACTCACTGCACCCTATGACCACACTCACTTCCACACCCATGGACCATACTCACTTCCACACTCCATAACCACACTCACTTCACACCCTGACCACACTCACTTCCAACACACTAACCACAACCAACACTCACTTTCCACACACCATGACCACACTCACTTCAACATCCTATGACCATACTCACTTCCACCCGCCATAACCACACTCACTTCCACCCACCATGAACCACACTCACTTACACACTCATGACCACACACACTTCCACACCCAATGACTCACAACTCACGTCCACACCCATGACAGCTTTCCTCACCCTAACCCACTCACTTCCACACCCATGACCACACTCCTTCCACACCCATGACCACACTAATCCACACCCATGAACCACACTCACTACCACACACATGACCACTCTCCACACCCATGACCAATACCACTTCCTTACCCCTAACAACACTCACTTCCACACCCAGACTCCTCACACTCACTTCCACACATCATGACCACAACTCCCACACCCCATGACCAAACTCCCACACCCAAAACTACACTACTGCCACCCCCCATGACCACACTTCCACTTCCACACCCAGACCACACTCACTTATTCCACACCCATTGACTACACTTCCACACCCATGAACCACATTCACTTTCCACACCTCATGACCATACTCACTTACCCACACCATAGCTACACTCACTTCCCCACCCATGATCACACTCACTCCACACCCATACCCACACACACTTCCACACCCATAACTACATTCACATTCCACACCATGACCACCTCACTTCCACACCCATGACCACACTCACTGTCCACACCCTTTGACCATACCACTTCCACGCCCATAACTACACATTTACTTCCACACCCATTACCCACTCACTCCACACCTATGACCCTCCTCACTCACTATTCCACACCCAAGATCACATCTCACTTCCAACCCATAACCACACTCACTTCCACACCCATGGACCACACTCACTTCCACACCCATGAAGGACCATACTTCCAACACCTATACTACACTCACTTCGACACCCAGACCATCGACTTTCCACACCCATGACCACACACACTGCCACACCCATAACCACACTCTCTTCCACACCCATGACCACGTCCACGCCCACACCCATTACCAACATCCACACCATGACCACACTGACTTCCACAACACAGGACCACAGTCTCCACACCCATGACCATACTCACTTTCACACCCATGCCCACACCTTCCCCCAACCCATACCACACTCACTTCCTCTACCGTGGACCACACACACTTCCATAACCCCATTTCCACACTCACTTCCACAATGCATACCATACTCACTCCACACCCATAACTACACTCACTTCCACCCCATGACCACACTCACTTCCCCCCACCATGAACCACAATTTCACTTCCACACCCATGACCATCACTCACTACCACACCCATAACCACACTCACTTCCACACCCATACCACACTCACTTCCACCACCCATGACCAACGACTCACTTCCACACCATGACCACAAAATCACTTCCACACCCATGACCACACTCACTTCCACACCCATGACTACCACACTCCCACACCACATGACCACACTCACGTTCCACATCCATGACCTACCACAAACCACACCCCATGACCACACTCACTTCCACGCCCATGACCATACTCTATTGCCACACCCATAACTACACTCACTCCACACCATGACAAACACACTCCACACCCATGACCACATTCACTTCCACACCCATAACACAATCACATCCCACACCCATAACCACACTCACTTCCACACCCATGACCACACTCCCCCACCCATGACCACACTCACATCACACCCAATGACACTTCACTCCACACCCATGACGCCGACACTACTTCCACACCCATGACCACACTCACGTCCACACCCATAGCTACACTCACTTCCACACCCATGACCAAACTCCCCTTCCAACACCCATGGACCACACTCACTTCCCCACACCCAATGACCACCGCACTTCCACACTCATGACACACCACTTCCAACATCATGACAACACTCACATCCACACCTCAAAGACACACTCACTTCCACACCCGTGACTACACTCACTTCCACACTCAATAGACCACACCACTTCCACACTTATTACCAAACTCATTTCCTACCCATAACACACTCACTCCACACTCATGACCACACTCACTCACACTCATGACCTCACTTCTCACACTCATGACCACACTCATTTTCACACCCAAGACCACGACTCACTTCCACCCCATGACCACACTCTCTCCACACCCATGACCCCACTCACTTCCACACTCAAGACAACACACTTCACGTTCCACGCTCATTGACCACACGTCACTTCCACACTCTGACCACACTCATCTCCACAACCCATGACGCACACTCGACTTCCACACTCATGACCACCCACTTCCACACCATGACCCACACTCACTTCAACACCCCATGACCACACTCACTTCCAACTCATGACCCACTCACTTCCACACTATGACCACACAAGCACCTTCCATCCCTCATGACCACACCACTTCCAACTCAACCACACTCACTCCCACACCCATGACCACTACTCACTTTCACACTCAGATATATATATAATATATATAGTCTATATATATATATTAATATAATATATATATATATATATATAATATACATATAACAATGTAACCACAACAAGAGAATTGATCAATAACAACACTGCGACTCCGCCTAAGGAAAAAAAGTACGAACCATGCTGCATTTGTCGAGTCGCCATTGGATAAGCTCATGGTTTCTTCCGGCCTACCAAGATGGAGGATTAAGCAGATTGGATCGACTCCCTTGCTGACTCGCAGTCCTGTTATTAGGTAGAAAACGTACCTAACCTTATTCTAACAAAAAGGCGCATTTGTGTGTGGCCGGTAAACGAGCCTAGCCTGAGAATCTTGACCATACTCCGTAGATTAGTTTTCGAATACCTGGTAATGCTAACGTATATATATGTATATATAAATATATATATATATATATATAAATATATATATATATATATATATATCATAATATATATATAAGATATATATATATACATTTTGTTACGACAGAAAGGTGGGATACCTGGGGCTTGAGCCTTGTACTAAGGGGCAAAAGGTAAAATTACACACATCTCAAGCATAAACAGGCCACCCAGGCTATCCCAGTCAAAACAGAAAACGCTAAACAAGTATTTTTACTTCAATGGTTGGTTAACAGAGGGTAGCAAAATCCTAGATAGGAAAATATAATCATTTATTCAGCATAGCACAATATACACACTCTAAAAAAACAATTTCCTTATCTTCTATCCTAAAAACGCCCACATAGCTGCACAAGAAGCAGGCGGCTGGCGGTTCCATAAACTGTAACACTAGGCCTAGTCAGCACCAGGCCGTCACTGACAATACCAACCCCATTTCTTATTTCCTCAACCATCATCCACAAGCACCTGTCACTGACCATGTCAGAGCCTGGGTGAACATAACAGGTAAGCCATAAAGAGCCTATGCTTGGTTACCTAAATAAAAGAGTACACAACTACCAACATAGCTATAGTATACCATCTCCGACGCAGACCTCCACACCATGCTGACGTACACGTGAACTACCTCCCAGTCACGCTTACCTCCGTACCCAAACAGCAGTTTGAAAATAAATACCTAGTAGATTTATTTATAATTACCGTTAGAGTACTTACTCCGCACCCCAAAATTGTCACATTATCAAATTATAAAATTATTCTTATAATTATCATATATCATACTATTATGGCACACACTCCACTATATGTTACAATTACAATGTCATGGCAGAACCCTGCATAACAATATATATATCTATAATATAATAAAAAAATATAATATATATAAAAATATAAATAATATCATATATATATAAATATTAATATATATAAAAGGTATATATATAAATAAAATATATATATATATATAATATATAGTATATATATCTATATATATTTATATTTTATTTTACCAACACGATGGCGTCGTCATCCACCGAGGCAGGGTGAACCCCAAAAAAGAAAGAAAACCCAAAAAGCAATACTTTCATTATCATTTCAATCACTTTCACCACCTCGCAACATTAATCCTGTTTTTGCAGAGGTGCTCAACTACAACAGTTTTAGAAGAATATACGGATAAAGATACACAACAATCCCTCAAACTGTGCCAATATCCCAAACCCTCCTTTAAAGTGCAGGCATTGGTTCTTCCGCATTTCCATGACACAAGTCCGACTAAATGAAAAATAACCGGTTTCCACCTGATCCCTGCACTAATATTACCACCACTGCTCACACTACCAACAGATCGCCAACACTCACTTCCACACCATGACGATACCACCTTCCACACCCAAAACCCACACTTCCCGAACCCATGACCCCCCACACTCACTTCCACACTCATGACCACACACACTTCCACATCCATGACCATACTCACTTCCACACCTATAACCACACTCTCCCCACAACCCCCCCATTAACCCACACTCCCACACCCAATGACCACACTCACTTCCACACCCATACCACACCACTTCACACCCATAACCACACTCACTTCCACACCCATGACTCCACTCACTTCCACACCCATAACCACACTCCCACACCCACAACCACACTCACTTCCACACTTATAACCACTCTCACTTTCCACACCCATGACACACATCACTCCACAACCATGAACATCACTCACTTCCACACCCAACACCACACTCACTTCCACACCCATGACCACACTCACTTCCACACATATGACGACACTCACTTCCACACCCATAACCGCACTCACTTCCACACCCATGACCACACTCACTTCCACACCCATGTCGATACTCTCTTCCACACCCTTAACCACACTCCCACACCCATGACCACACTCACTTCCACTCCCATAACAACACTCACTTCTACACCCATGACCATACGCACAGCCACACCCATAACCACACTCACTTCCACACCCATGACACACTCACTTCACACCCATGACATACTCGCTTCACTACACCATCGACCACACACTCCACTTCCACACTCCATGACGATACTCACATTTCCACACCCATAACCCACACTTCCTAACCCATGACCACACCACTTCACACTCATGAATACACTCACTTCCACATCCCATGACCTATACTCACTTCCACACCATAACCACACACCCACACGCATGAACCCACTCACATTCCCACCCATAACCACACTCTCTTTCACACCCCATACCAATCGACTCACTTCCACACCCATGACCACTCTCACATCCACACCCATGACAATACTCACTCCATACCCATAACCACACTCACTTCCACACCATATCACCTCACTCCCACACCCATGACGATACTCACTTCCACATCCCATAACCACACTCACTTCCCACACCATGAACCACACTCACATTCCACACACATAACCACAATTACCCACACCCAAGACGATTACGCACTAACCACAAGGCACCCATAACCAACACTTCCCACACCCTATGACCACCTCACTATTCCACACCCCATAACAACAACTCACTTCCCCACCCATGACCAACTCACTTACACACCCATAACCACACTCACTTACCACACCCAAGAATACACTCACTTCTACACCCATGACGATACTCACTTCCACACCAATGACCACACTCACTTCCACACCCATGACCACACTCACTTCCACACCCATGACGATACTCACTTCCACACCCATAACCACACTTCCTAACCCATGACCACACTCACTTCCACACTCATGACCACACTCACTTCCACATCCATGACCATACTCACTTCCACACCTATAACCACACTCCCACACCCATAACCACACTCCCACACCCATGACCACACTCACTTCCACACCCATAACCACACTCACTTCCACACCATAACCACACTCACATTCCACACCCAAGACAACACACACTTCCAAACATGACCCACACTCACTTCCACACCCTAACGATACTCACTTCCACACCAAACCACACCAACTTCCACACCCATTGACGATACTCCTTCACAACCCATCTAACACACACGTCCATAACCCATGACACACACACTTCCACACTCTTGACATACCACATTCACTTCCACACACCAAGAACATACTCACTTTCCACACGCCCATAACCACACACACACACTATGACCACACTCACTTCCACAACCCCATAAACCACACTCACTTAACCACACACCCCATAACACACACAACCTCCTAACCCATGACCACACACACTTCCACACCTCATGACCACACTCACGTCACACACCATGAGATACTCACTTCCACACCCCATGACCACACTCACTTCCACACCCATGACATACTCACTTCCACTCCCATAACGCACACTACCTAACCCATGACCACACTCCCACTTTCCACACTCATGACCACACTCACTTACCACATCCAAGACCAGACTCACTTCCACACCTATAACCCACACTCACTCACCCATAACCACACTCTCAACACCCATGACCACACTCACGTCCACACCCATAACAACACGTCACTTCCACACTTATAACTACACTCACTTCCACACCCTGGCCACACTCACTTCCCCACCCAGGACCATAACTTCCACTTCCCACGCAACCATAACAACACTCACTTTCACACCCTATGACCACACCACTTCCACACACTAACCACATTCACTTTCCACACCCGAGACCACACTCCACATTCACCATGCCATGACCATACTCACTTCCACACCCATAACCACACTCACTTCCACACCCATGACCACACTCACTTCCACACACATCATGACCACAACTCACTTCCACACCAATGACCACGGACCTCTTCCACACCCATGACCAAACTTCCACACCCTAACCACAACTCACTTCCACACACATACCACACCCCACACCCATGACCAGACTCACTTCATACCATAACTACACTCACATCCACACCCTGACCACACTCACTTCCACACCCATGACCACACACAACTTCACACACATGACCATACTCACTCCATACCCATAACTAACAACTCACACCACACCCCATGACCACACTCACATTCCACACCACTGATCAACTCACTCCACACACCATGACCACACTTCCCACACGCCATGACCATCACTACACTTCCACACCATTACCACACTTACACTTCCACACCCATGACGATACTCACGTCCACACCATAACCACACTCACTTCCACACACCATGACCACACTCCCTCCACACCCATGATGATACTCACATTCCACCCCAAACCCACATCCTTGCCCATGACCACACTCACTTACAACACTCATGACCACTCTCACTTCCCACACCCATGACCTACACTCACTTCCACACCATGACGAATACCACTTCCACACCCATAACAACACTCACTTCCACACCCATGACCACACTCACTTCCACACCAGACTATTAAAAACTCACTTCCATAACCCATAAACCACACCACTATCCACACCCATTATCACACACACTTATATTCCACACCTTACGATGACTCACTATCCACACTCCATAACCACCCTAACTTCCACACCCATGACCACACTCACTTCCACACCCATGACTATACTCACTCCAACACCCATAACACAACTGAGACTTCCATCACCCATAGACCACAACTCACATTCCACACCCGATGATGATACCACACTTTCCACACCCATAACCACACACACTTCCACACCCATGACATACTCACTTCCACACCTACATAACCACACTCACTTCCACACCCAGACGAACTCACTTCCACAAAAGGGGGGGGGGGACACCCCAAATCCACACTTACCCAGCCCATGACCATAAACACATCCACAACCCATAACCACACTCCACACCCACAACCACACTCCACTTCCAACTTATAACCACTCTCACTTCCACACCCATGACCCCACTCACTTCCACAACCAGACCATACTCACTTCCACAACCCACAACCACACACCACTTCCCCCACCCATGACCACACAACACTTCCCACACATGACGACACTCACTTCCACACCCATAACCGCACTCACTTCCACACACCATGGACCACACTCACTTCACACTCATGTCGATACTCTCTTCCACACCCTAACCACACTCCCACACCCCATGACCACACTCACTTCCACTCCCATAACACACGACTTCTACACCCAGACCATACTCACTTCCACAAACCATAAACCACATCACCACTCCACACCTGACCACACTCTCACTTCCACACCCATGACGAATAACACGCTTCCACACCCATGACTCACAATCTCACTGTCACACCCATGACGAATACTCACTTACCACACCCATAATCCACACTTCCTAACCCCTGACCACACTCACTTGCACACTCCCGAATACTCCACTTCCTCACCCATGACCATACTCATTTCCACACCCAAACCACACTCCCACACACATGACCACACATCACTACTCCACACCCATGACCATACTCCTATCATACCCATAACCACACTCACTTCCTCACACTCATGATCACACTCACCTCCCACAACCCATACGATACTCACTCCACTACCACACCCATAACCACACTCACTTCCGACACCCTGACCACACTCACTTCCACACACATAACCACAACTCCCCTCACCATGTCGATACTCCACTAACACCCCATAACACACTCCCACATCCCATGACCACACTCACTTCCACACCCATAACACCACACACTTCCCCACCCATGACCAACTCAATTACACACCACCATAACCACACTCACTTCCACACCCATGACCCACACACACTTCTAACCACATAACGATACTCACATTCCACACTAATGACCACACCACGTCCACACTCCCATGACCACACTCACTTCCACACCCATGAACGATACACTCACTTCCACACCCATAACCACACTTCCTAACCCATGAACCACACTCACTCCACACTCAATGACCACACTCACACTTCTCACATTCCAAGGCCATACTCCTTGGCACACAATAACCACACTCCCACCCCCATAACCACACACTCCCACACCCATTGAGACCACACCTCACTTCCACACCCATAACCACACTCACTTCCCACACCCATAACCACACTCACTTCCACACCCATGACACACGCTCAAAACTTCCACACCCATGACCCATAACTCACTTTCCCACACACCATAACCAACCTCACTTCCACACCCATGACCACACTCACTTCCACACCCGAACCATAACTCACTTCCACACCATGCCCACTCTCACATCCACCCCATGACGAATACGCACTCCACACCCATTAATAACACACACTTCCTAACCCATGACCACACACACTTCCACACTCATGACCACATCACTTCCACACCCAAGAACATACTCACTCACACCCATAACCACACTCACACGCTTATGACACACACCTCACTTCCACACCCATAACCACACTCACGTCCACACCCATAACCACACACAACTTCCTAACCCAATGACCCACACACCACTTCCACACCCATGACCACACTCAAATTCCACACCCCATGACGATACTCACTTCCACACCCCTGACCACACTCACATTCCACACCCATACGATACTCACTTCCACACCCATAACCACACTTCCTAACCCATGACCACACTCACTCCACCTCATGACCACCTCACTTCACATCCACGACCATACTTCACTTCACACCTATAAACCACACTCACACACCCCATAACCCAGCTCCTCCACCACAACCCATGACACCACTCACTTCCACACCCATAACACACTCACTTCACACTTATTACTAACACTCCTTCCACACCCCCATGGCCACACTCACTTTCCCCACCCATGACCATACTCACTTCCCACGCCCATAACACACTCCACTATCCACCCCATGGACCCACACCCATGACCAACACCCACTTCCACACACTTAACCACAGTCACTTTCCCACACCCATGACCCACAACTCACATTCACCATCCATGACCATACTCCACTTCCAACAACCATAACCACAACTCACTTCCACACCCATGCGCACACTCACTTCCACACTCATACCACACTTCTCTTCCACACCAATGACCACACTCACCTTCCACACCCATGACCATACTTCCAACACCCATAACCACCTTCAATTCCAACACACATGACCACACTCCCATACCCATACCATACTCTCTTCCATAACTCCATATCTACACTCCACTTTCACACCCATGACCACACTCACTTTCCACACCATGACCACACTCACTATCCACACACATGACCATACTCACTTCCAGACCCATTTAACTACACTCACTAACCACACCCATGACCACACTCACTTCCACACCATGAAATCACACTCACTTTCCACACCCATGACCACACTCCCACCCGCCCATGCACCTCACTCACTCCACACCCATGAACCACCACTCACTTCACACCATGACGATACTCACTTCCACACCCATACCACACTCACTTCACACCCCATGACCACACTCCCTGTCCACACCCATGATGATACTCCACTATTCACACACCAAACCACACTTACACTTTCCTTGCCCATGACCACACGCACTTTACTCACATCATGACCACTCTCACTTCCACACCCCATGACCACACTCACTTCCAAACCCTTGAACGATACTCACTTCCACACCCATAACCAACACTCACTTCCACAAAACCCATGACCACACTCACTTCCACACTATGACCATACTCACTTCCATACCCATAACCACACTCACTTCCACACCCATGATCACACTCACTTCCACACCCATGACGATACTCACTTCCACACCCATAACCACACTAACTTCCACACCCATGACCACACTCACTTCCACACCCATGACGATACTCACTTCCACACCCATAACCAACACTGACTTCCACACCCCATGACCACACTCACTGCCTCCACACCCATGAATGAATACTCATTCCACACCCATAACCACACCACACTTCACACCCATGAACGATACTCACTTCCACAGCCATAACCACACTCCCTTTCCACAACCCATACCACACTCACTTCCACACCCATGACGATACTCACTTCCACACCCATATCCACACTTCCCCATCCCATGAACCATACTCACTTCCCACCCTAACCACCACTCCCACCCATGACCACACTCCACCTATTTCCCACACCCACAACCACACTCACTTCCACCACACCCATAAAACCACTCTCCACTTTCCACACCCATGACCACACTCACTTCCACTACCATGACCATACCTCACTTCCACACCCCACAACCACACTCACTTCACACCCATGAACCAACACTCAACTACCACACATCTGACGACACTCACTTAAACACCCATAAAAACCGCACTCACTTCACACCCATGACCCACTTCAGCTTCCACCACCCAAATGTCATACTCTCTTCCACACCCTACCACACTCCCACACCCATGACCACACTCACTTCCCACTCCCATAACAACACTCAACTTCTACCCCCATGACAATACTCCACTTCCACACCCATAACCACACTCACTTCACACCCAATGAACCACACTCCACTTTCACACTCCATGACGATAACTCGCTTCCACAACACCATGACCACACTCACTTCCACACCATGACGAATACTCACTCCACACCCATAACCACACTTCCAAACCCATGACCACACTCACATGCACAACTCATGAATTACACTCACTTCCAACACCCAGACCATACTCACTTCCACACCCATAACCACACCCCACACCCATGACCACACTCACTTTTTCCACACCCCATAACCCACTCACTTTCACACCCCATAACCATCAACTCACTTCCACACCCATGACCTCACTCACTCCACACCACTTGACCATACTCACTTCCATACCCATAACCAACTCACTTCCACACCCATGATCAACACTCACTTCCATACACCATGACACGATACTCACTTCCACACCATAACCACACCCCACTACCACACCCATGACCACATCACTTCACACCCCTACACCAAACTCCCCACACCCATGACATACTCACTAACACACCCATAACCACACACCCACACCCATGAACACACATCACTTCCCACCCATAACAACACTCACTTCCCCAACCATGACCATACTCACTTACACACCCATAACCACACTCACTTCCACACCCATGACCACACTCACTTCTACATTCATGACGATACTCACTTCCACAACCAATGACCACACTTTCCACACCCATGACCACAGTCACTTCCACACCCATGACGATACTCACTTCCACACCCATAACCACACTTCGTAACCCATGACCACACTCACCTCCACACTCATGACCACACTCACTTCCACATCCATGACCATACTCCACTTCCACACCTATAACCACACTCCCACACCCTTATAATACATAACGCACACTCCCCCCACCCATGACCACACTCACTTCCACTCCCATAACCACACTCACTTCCACACCCATAACCACACTCACTTCCACACCCATGACAACACTCACTTCCACACCCATGACCATACTCACTTCCACACCCATAACCAAACTCACTTCCACACCCATGACCACACTCACTTCCACACCCGTAACGATACTCGACTTCCACACCCATGACCACACTCACTTCCACACCCATGACGATACTCACTTCCACAACCCATAACAAAACACTTCCTAACCCATGACCACCCACAGCACACTTCCACACTCATACCACATTCACTTCACACTACCATGAACAACTCACTTTCTCACCCATAACCACACAACACACACTTATGACCACACTCAATTCACACCCATAACCACACTCACTTCCACACCCATAACCACACACACTTCCTAACCCATGAACAACCACAACTTCACACCATGAACCACACACACTCCACACCCATGACGTCTCACTTCCACACCCAGACCACACTCACTATCCACACCCATGACGATACTCCACTCCACACCCATAACCACACTTCCTAACCCACGACCACCCTCACTTCCCACACTCATGACCACGAACTCACTTCCACAATCCCACCATACTCACATCTTCCACACCTATAACCACACTCACAACACCCAAACCACACTCCACACACCCATGAACCACCACATCCACTTACCACCCCCCTAACAACACTCACTTCTTTTCCACATTATAACTACACTCACTTCCACACCAATGGCCCACTCACTCCCACCCCAGACCCATACTCACTTCCACGCCCATACAAACACTCACTTCCACACCCATGACCACATTCAAACTTCCACACACTTAAAACCACATTCACTTCCACACCCATGACCACACTCACAAATCACCATTCCAGACCATAACTCACTTCCACACCCATAACCACACGCTTCACACACCATGACAACACTCACTTCCACACTCATGACCCCACACACTTCCACACCAATGACCACACTCACTTCCACACCCATGACCATGACTTCCACACCCAGAACCACACTCAACTTCCACACGACATGAACCCCACGGTCCTCCCACACCCCAGGACCATACTCACTTCCCTACCCTATAACTAGCACTACACTTCCACACCCATGACCACACTACTTCCACACCCATGACCGACAATCTCCTTCCACATCCCATGACCATACTCACTTCCACACCCATGACCACACTCACATCCACCACCCATGACCACCACTCACTTCACACCCATTGATCACACATCACTTCCACACTCCATGAACCACACTCCAACACCCATGACCCTCACTCACTTCACACCCATGACCACACTCACTTCACACCCAAGACGATACTCACTTCCACACCCATAACCACACTCACTTCCACACCCATGACCACACTCCCTTCCACACCCATGATGATACTCACTTCCACACCCATAACCACACTTCCTTGCCCATGACCACACTCACTTACACACTCATGACCACTCTCACTTCCACACCCATGACCACACTCATTCCCAAACCCATGACGAAACTCACTCCCACCATAACAAACACTCACGTCACCACCAATGACCACACTCCCACATTCCACACCTATACCATAATCACTTCCTACCCATAACCACACCACTTCCACACCCATATCACACTCACTTCCAAACCCATGACGATACTCACTTCCACACCCATAACCACACTCACTTCCACACCCATGACCACACTCACTTCCACACCCATGACGATACTCACTTCCACACCCTAACCACACTGAGACTTTCCACACCCATGACCCCACCACTTCCACTCCCATGAATGATAACCCTTCCCACCCGTAACCACCACTCACTTCCCACCCCATGACGATACTCACTTTCCACACCCAAAAACCACACTCACTTTTCCACACCCATGACCACACTCACTTCCACATCCCATGACGATACTCACTTTCCACACCCATATCCAATCCACACTATCCCAGCCCATGTCCATACTCACTTCCACACCCTAACCACACTATCCCACACCCATGACCACACTCACTAATCTTCCACAACCCCCAACCACAACTCACTTCCACACCCATAACCACACTCCACTCCCCCCCATGACCACACTCCACTTCACAACCATGACCATCTCACTTCCACACCGGGGGCCACCCACAAGCCAACCACACTCACTTCCACACCCATGACCACACTCACTATACCACACATCTGACGACACTCACTATTCCACACCCCATAACCCGCACTCACTTCCACACCCATGGGGGTGGACCACCACAACTCACGTCCACACCCATGTCGATACTCCTCTTCCACACCCTAACACCACACTCCCACACCCATGACCTCACTCACTTGTCCACTCCCATAACAACACTCACTTCTACACCCATGACCAAACTCACTTCCACACCCATAACCACACTCAACTTCACACCCATGACCGACACTCACTTCCAACACCCATGACGAAACTCGCTTTCCACAACACCCATGAACCACGCACTCCCGAATCCACACCCATGACGAAACTCCACTTCCACACCCAAAACACACCCCACATCCATGACGAAACTCACTAACACACCACATAACCACACTCCCACACGCCATGACCACACTCACTTGCACACTCATGAATACACTCACTTCCACACCACATGACCATAACTCACATCCACACCCATAAACCACACTCCCACACACATGAACCCCACACTCCACTTCCACACCCATAACACACTCACTTTCACACCCATAACCACACGCACTCCACACTCCCATGACCTCACTCACATTCCACCCCCATGACCTTACTCATTCCATACCCATAACCACACCTCACTTCCACACCCATGATCACACTCATCTCACACCCCTGACGATACTACCCACTTCCAAACACCCATAACCACACTCACTTCCACATCCATGACCAAACCACTCACTTCCACACCCATAACCACACTCCACACCACCCGTGACAGATACTCACAAACACCCCCAAACCACACTCCCCACCCATGACCACACTCACTCCCCACCCATAACAACACTCACTTCCCCAAACCATGACCATACTCACTTACACACGCCATAACCACACTCACTTCCACACCCATGGACCACAACTCACTTCTACAACAACCCATGACGAACTCACTTCCACACCACATGACCACACTCACTTCCACACCCATGACCACAGTCCACTTCCACAACCCATGACGATACTCACTGCTTCCACAACCCATAATATCCACACTTCGTAACCCATACCCACAACTCACGCTCCACACTACATGACCACAGACTCACATCCCACATCCTGACCATTACTCACTTCCGACACCTATAATCCACACTCCACACCCATAACCACACTCCCACACCCATGACCACACTCACCTGTCCACACCCATAACCACACTCACATTTCCACACCCATAACCACATACACTTCACACCCATGACAACACTCAACTTCCACAACGGCCATGACCATAAACTCACTTTTCCACACTCCATAACCAACTCAACTTACACACCCATGACCACACTCACTTCCACACCCGTACGATACTCCTCTTCCACACCTGGACCACACTCCACTTCCACACCCATGACGATACTCACTTTCCACAACCCATAACCAAGACTTCCTAACCCATACCACACAACTTCCACACCCATGACCATACTCACTTCCACACAAATAAGGACACTCCAACACCCATGACCACACCCACTTCCACACACCATAACCACAACTCACTGCACCCTATGACCACACTCACTTCCACACCCATGGACCATACTCACTTCCACACTCCATAACCACACTCACTTCACACCCTGACCACACTCACTTCCAACACACTAACCACAACCAACACTCACTTTCCACACACCATGACCACACTCACTTCAACATCCTATGACCATACTCACTTCCACCCGCCATAACCACACTCACTTCCACCCACCATGAACCACACTCACTTACACACTCATGACCACACACACTTCCACACCCAATGACTCACAACTCACGTCCACACCCATGACAGCTTTCCTCACCCTAACCCACTCACTTCCACACCCATGACCACACTCCTTCCACACCCATGACCACACTAATCCACACCCATGAACCACACTCACTACCACACACATGACCACTCTCCACACCCATGACCAATACCACTTCCTTACCCCTAACAACACTCACTTCCACACCCAGACTCCTCACACTCACTTCCACACATCATGACCACAACTCCCACACCCCATGACCAAACTCCCACACCCAAAACTACACTACTGCCACCCCCCATGACCACACTTCCACTTCCACACCCAGACCACACTCACTTATTCCACACCCATTGACTACACTTCCACACCCATGAACCACATTCACTTTCCACACCTCATGACCATACTCACTTACCCACACCATAGCTACACTCACTTCCCCACCCATGATCACACTCACTCCACACCCATACCCACACACACTTCCACACCCATAACTACATTCACATTCCACACCATGACCACCTCACTTCCACACCCATGACCACACTCACTGTCCACACCCTTTGACCATACCACTTCCACGCCCATAACTACACATTTACTTCCACACCCATTACCCACTCACTCCACACCTATGACCCTCCTCACTCACTATTCCACACCCAAGATCACATCTCACTTCCAACCCATAACCACACTCACTTCCACACCCATGGACCACACTCACTTCCACACCCATGAAGGACCATACTTCCAACACCTATACTACACTCACTTCGACACCCAGACCATCGACTTTCCACACCCATGACCACACACACTGCCACACCCATAACCACACTCTCTTCCACACCCATGACCACGTCCACGCCCACACCCATTACCAACATCCACACCATGACCACACTGACTTCCACAACACAGGACCACAGTCTCCACACCCATGACCATACTCACTTTCACACCCATGCCCACACCTTCCCCCAACCCATACCACACTCACTTCCTCTACCGTGGACCACACACACTTCCATAACCCCATTTCCACACTCACTTCCACAATGCATACCATACTCACTCCACACCCATAACTACACTCACTTCCACCCCATGACCACACTCACTTCCCCCCACCATGAACCACAATTTCACTTCCACACCCATGACCATCACTCACTACCACACCCATAACCACACTCACTTCCACACCCATACCACACTCACTTCCACCACCCATGACCAACGACTCACTTCCACACCATGACCACAAAATCACTTCCACACCCATGACCACACTCACTTCCACACCCATGACTACCACACTCCCACACCACATGACCACACTCACGTTCCACATCCATGACCTACCACAAACCACACCCCATGACCACACTCACTTCCACGCCCATGACCATACTCTATTGCCACACCCATAACTACACTCACTCCACACCATGACAAACACACTCCACACCCATGACCACATTCACTTCCACACCCATAACACAATCACATCCCACACCCATAACCACACTCACTTCCACACCCATGACCACACTCCCCCACCCATGACCACACTCACATCACACCCAATGACACTTCACTCCACACCCATGACGCCGACACTACTTCCACACCCATGACCACACTCACGTCCACACCCATAGCTACACTCACTTCCACACCCATGACCAAACTCCCCTTCCAACACCCATGGACCACACTCACTTCCCCACACCCAATGACCACCGCACTTCCACACTCATGACACACCACTTCCAACATCATGACAACACTCACATCCACACCTCAAAGACACACTCACTTCCACACCCGTGACTACACTCACTTCCACACTCAATAGACCACACCACTTCCACACTTATTACCAAACTCATTTCCTACCCATAACACACTCACTCCACACTCATGACCACACTCACTCACACTCATGACCTCACTTCTCACACTCATGACCACACTCATTTTCACACCCAAGACCACGACTCACTTCCACCCCATGACCACACTCTCTCCACACCCATGACCCCACTCACTTCCACACTCAAGACAACACACTTCACGTTCCACGCTCATTGACCACACGTCACTTCCACACTCTGACCACACTCATCTCCACAACCCATGACGCACACTCGACTTCCACACTCATGACCACCCACTTCCACACCATGACCCACACTCACTTCAACACCCCATGACCACACTCACTTCCAACTCATGACCCACTCACTTCCACACTATGACCACACAAGCACCTTCCATCCCTCATGACCACACCACTTCCAACTCAACCACACTCACTCCCACACCCATGACCACTACTCACTTTCACACTCAGATATATATATAATATATATAGTCTATATATATATATTAATATAATATATATATATATATATATAATATACATATAACAATGTAACCACAACAAGAGAATTGATCAATAACAACACTGCGACTCCGCCTAAGGAAAAAAAGTACGAACCATGCTGCATTTGTCGAGTCGCCATTGGATAAGCTCATGGTTTCTTCCGGCCTACCAAGATGGAGGATTAAGCAGATTGGATCGACTCCCTTGCTGACTCGCAGTCCTGTTATTAGGTAGAAAACGTACCTAACCTTATTCTAACAAAAAGGCGCATTTGTGTGTGGCCGGTAAACGAGCCTAGCCTGAGAATCTTGACCATACTCCGTAGATTAGTTTTCGAATACCTGGTAATGCTAACGTATATATATGTATATATAAATATATATATATATATATATAAATATATATATATATATATATATATCATAATATATATATAAGATATATATATATACATTTTGTTACGACAGAAAGGTGGGATACCTGGGGCTTGAGCCTTGTACTAAGGGGCAAAAGGTAAAATTACACACATCTCAAGCATAAACAGGCCACCCAGGCTATCCCAGTCAAAACAGAAAACGCTAAACAAGTATTTTTACTTCAATGGTTGGTTAACAGAGGGTAGCAAAATCCTAGATAGGAAAATATAATCATTTATTCAGCATAGCACAATATACACACTCTAAAAAAACAATTTCATCTATCTTCTATCCTAAACGCCCACATAGCTGCACAAGAAGCAGGCGGCTGGCGGTCCAGTAACTGTAACACTAGGCCTAGTCAGCACCAGGCCGTCACTACAATACCAACCCCATTTCTTATTTCCTCACTCATCCCACAGCACCCTGACCATGTCAGAGCCTGGGTGAACATACAGGTAAGCCATAGAAGAGCCTATGGCTTGGGTTACCTAAATAAAAGGAGTACACAACTACAAACTTAGCTTAGTATACAGCATCTCCGACGCCAGCCTCCACACCATGCTGACTACACGTGACTCCTCCCAGTCACGCTTACTCCGCGTACCCAAACACAGTTGGAAAATAAATACCTAGTAGGATTTATTTATAATTACCGTTAGAGTACTTTACAGCACCCCAAAATGCACATTATCAATTATAAAATTATTCTTTATAATTATAATATTCATACTATTATGGCACACTTCTCCACTATATGTACATTACAATGTCATGCAGAACCCTGCATAACAATATATATATATTATAATATAATATATATAATATATATATATATATATATATATATATATATATATATATATATATATAATATATATATATATATATATTATATATATATATATATATTATATATATATATATATATATATATATTTATATTTTTTTTCCAACACGTTGGTCGTCTCCCACCGAGGCAGGGTGACCCAAAAAAGAAGAAAATCCCAAAAAGAAAATACTTTCATTATCATTCAACACTTTCACCACACTCGCACATTATCACTGTTTTTGCAGAGGTGCTCAGAATACAACAGTTTAGAAGCATATACGTATAAAGATACACAACATATCCCTCCAAACTGCCAATATCCCAAACCCCTCCTTTAAAGTGCAGGCATTGTACTTCCCATTTCCAGGACTCAAGTCCGACTATATGAAAATAACCGGTTTCCCTGAATCCCTGCACTAAATATTACCCTGCTCACACTCCAACAGATCGTCAGGTCCCAAGTACCATTCGTCTCCATACACTCCTATCTAACACGCTCATGCTCGCTTGCTGGAAGTCCAAGCCCCTTGCCCACAAAACCTCCTTTGCCCCCTCTCTCCAACCCTTTCGAGGACGACCCCTACCCCTCCTTCCTTCCCCTATAGATTTATA